>CAUYSK010124374.1:0-24728 GCA_963575035.1 Avahi laniger | reverse complement strand
CACATATTTTTGTTACATTAGTAGCTTTTGTAATGCTTGAGTCAGGGCTATGAGTGTGCCCATCAACCAAATAGTGTTCATTGTACCTGTTAGGTAGGTTTTCACCCCTCCCTTCCTACCCCCTTTCTCCCTACTTGATTTCCAATGACTTTTACTTCCCTCTGTGCACATGTGTGACCCTTAGTTAGTTCCAGTTTATTAGAGAGTACATGTGATGTTTGTTTTTCTAATTTTTTTTTTTTTTTTGAGACAGAGTCTCACTGTGTTGCCCTGGCTAGAGTGCCGTGGTGTCATCCTAGCTCACAGCAACCTCAAACTCCTGGGCTCAAGTGATCCTCCTGCCTCAGCCTCCCGAGTAGCTGGGACTACAGGCATGCACCACCATGCCTGGCTAATTTTTTCTATATATTATTAGTTGTTCAATTAATTTCTTTCTATTTTTCAGTAGAGACGGGGTCTCGCTCTTGCTCAGGCTGGTCTCGAACTCCTGAGCTCAAACAATCCGCCCGCCTCGGCCTCCCAGAGAACTAGGATTACAGGCGTCAGCCACCGTGCCCGGCCTATAATAACATTTTTTAAAGTAAGCAATGTCTGAGAAATTATCACAGCTAAGAGAAGCCTATGATGACATAACTACTTCAATGCGGTATTCTGGATGGGATCTTGAAATAGAAAAATGGTGTTACATAAATACTGAGGAAATACGAATAAACGATGGACTTTAATTAATAATAATGTACCAACATTGTCTCATTAGTTGTTAAGAACATACCATACCAGTGTGAGATGCTAATGGGTGAGACTGTATGTGTGGGAGAGTGGTAATACGAGAACTCTGTATCATCTGCTGCATTCTTATGTAAATCTGAAACTCTCCTAAAAAGTAAAGTCGACTAATTACAGAAAAAGAGAAACTTCCAAACTCCAAAACATGTGCACGCGTGCGCACACACACACACACAGACACACACACGAGTCCTTACATGAGCTAAGCACTCCAGTGTTTGCTTTTGAAATGTTTTCTCTTTAATTCTCACAGCAACCTTGTGAAGGGGGAACTATACTGTATCAGTGGGGAAGTTAGGCTCAAAGAAATGAACTGGCTTTCCCAAGGTCGTGCACCTGGCAAATCTTGGTTTCTAGAGGCTGATCCGAAACCTGGGAATTGGGATCCAGAGCTGGGACTTTCAGACACTTCACCACAACCTGTGAAGCCCTCAGCATAGTGCAGACCAGTGAGGATCAGTTGCTACTGCTCTTATCACTGTTGGAATTTTTATTACTATGTCCCCATTCTCTGATTTACCAGAGCACCTTGCAGTCCCCGTGGGTTTGTCCTAACTTTGTGTCATTCTCCAATGGCTTTCCCGTTGAAGACTTTTCTCTTTGGCGCAATTGCACTAGGTCCAAAAGCAGCATCTGCCTCTACAGTGAGCACAAAACAGAGCTCAGCTTACAGTGATTCGGGCCTTGGGTGTCTCTGCACCTTTACAGTGATCAAGCAACGTGCTCTGATCTCAGCCAGCAGCACCAAGGCCAATGTGACTCTCTCTGTTTGACTTTCCAGGTGTTGACGGTCTTCAAGTCCTTGGCCATGACCTTCACCTGGGAGGAGTTGGAACAACTGGACATGGCCCAGAAAACCCTGTATGGGGGCGTAATAATGGAGACCTGTGGGTTCCTGATGCCACGGGGTAAGGTTCAACTCCCATGTGGGGAGAGCCTCCTTCACTTCACCCTCTGTCTCCAGGCCTGGCTGATAGAGAAGGCCTCTGGAGCCCGCCCTCCCTTCTACCCATGATTCCTGCTGTGTTTCTGTCTCCTTTCCTCTTTCCCGGTCTCCCCATGTCCAGCCAGGCGCCGTGAGGGTCCAAATACAGGAATTGAAATCAGGAACTAAGCCAAGTATTAAACCAGGCCCACACTCTCCCTCAATGCCTAGCACAGGCTGGCCTTAGTCTCAGGTCCTTACTCCCGGTTTTCACCAGAGGGAAACTGAATGGTTAAGTTTTGTTGGGTTAGGTGTCCCCACAGCCCAGTTAGCAGGGGCTGCGGGATGATGGGCCATTCTCCAAAAAGCCCGTAAGTCAGATGAGCCACCCAGCAACTTTCTAAATGATACAATCTCCATGAAAATAGTTCTTTTTTCCCTGATTTCTACACAGTCATCCCTTGTGATCTAAGACCTGGGTCACAGTCCTCTGCTGGTAGAGGAGATGATTTCAGAGGTGCACAGACATCATCAACTGGCATTGAATGGATACCCTGAGAAAGCTGCTTTTGCCTTCTCTTTCCTGCTTTCTGGTTGTTGTCAGAGAAAGTCTTGGTTTAGGGGTGACTCTTCGGTGCCTCTCCTAGCTTACGCTAATTTCCCTTTCAGAGGGAATAGCCCCCGACTCACAGCGCAGGACAGGCCACACAACGTTTATTGGAACTTACAGCATTCTTTTGATTTCATTGTTGTGTTTTGATTGTTGTAACTTATTTGTGAAAAGTGAAATTAGTTTTCCCTTTTATAAGCAATACATGATTCTCTTTCTGAAGAAATCAATTTTAAGTAAACAGAATGTGGATCAACTTCAACGCAGTTTATGTGAACTGTCACAGCGAATGTCCCCTTAACACTGATCTGTGTCAGGCCCTGTTCCAGGCACACTCTGTGCTCCACTAATTTAATCATCATAGCGTCCCTTGCGAAGTGTGAATTTTTCCCCAAAGCTGTTGACGGGACCCATTTCTTTCCTCTCTGGGAAGCTGCTGCCCAGCGACAACAATGACATTTTTCAGCATGGGTTATTGTTTTAATATACTTGCTTATTTGAAATATAGCTAACAGTCAGTAAAACGGACAGCCATAAGTGTCCAGCTCGGTGCATATCTGACCTGTAGCCCCACCCATTGCGACTTCCACTCAGATCAAACTGTGGAACGTTCTTAAGCCCCCAGCGGGCTTGCTCGGCTGCCTCCCAGTCAGTTCTCCCAAAAGGTGCCACTCTGCCTACTGACTTTCATTCCCGTGGACCGGATTGGCCTCTTGAACATTCCATAAATGGATTCACACAGTGTGTACTGCTTTCTGTCTGGGAGCTTTTTCTCGACACCCTGTTTGTAAGATTCATAGCACTAGGGTTACCGTCTGTCCTGACGGTGTGTTGATGCCGATGTTCCCCAGTTTATACAGACTCCCTTTATCTCACTTTGCACCCTCACAAATCATAGCTCCAGAATAGCAGAACTCCCCAGTTTTTCCAGATAAAACAAAAACAGGTCATAAAATCAGTTTAGACCAGTGCTTTTCAGTCCTCCCTGAGTGCTCAGATAGCTTTGAAAGCCCCTCATGTATAGGCCTCATCAGAGACTTTGTTCCATCTGGTCCATAGTCAAAACTCGGCATCCCCAGCTGGTTCTGATGTCCAGGGAGGTTGAGACCCACTGACTTAGGTTAGGGTCCCATGACTGTGGGTTAAGAGGGAAAGGTTTCCTCCTGATCAGTGTTGGATTCTGTAGGATGGAGATGGAGGGGAATGGATCTCACATACGCAGTGATCACTACGCTCTGTAGACTTTTGGCCCAAGGATGGTGTTTGTGTTCTTGGGTTTCAGGTTAGAGGTCATTATGTTCTTTGCATGGATGGGAGAAGCCTCGTTGTGAGATCTCATTCTTGCTCTTGAATATTGTACTGAATATAGAGGTTAATTCTTATCTTTACCCAAATAATGCTGTCTTGTTTCTCCATGACAGTGAAACCTGTTTCTAAACTAGAACTGATCCATGTGCTGAAACATGATCAAGAGCGTTGTGTGGTGAGGAGAAACTTCTCCTAAAGATCCTGTCTAGGTGAGTGGCTGGAAGCTCAGCAGATGGGGGTTCCTGCACGGTGCAGACTACTAGGGAACTTCTTGTTAGGAAGGGGGAAGCCTCTTGTTATGACCTCCCCAGGGGTTTGGGATCCACATCACCCTTGGACCTATCTTCTTTACCCCTTATGCTCTTCCTGGCTTCTAGGGGAGGAGTAGGTTGTATTAGATAAAAATCAGGCTCTAGGCTCTGTGTCTTGGCTCAATACTTGGCTTGCCCGCCTCCAGCCTTATGAGCCTGGATATATTATGTGATTTCATCAGTGAACAAACTCACTAAGTTAACGTTAACTACCGTAAAACAGAAACTTCATCATACCAGCATCGCAGTACAGGAAGAGTATTTGTTTTTGTCTTTTTCCTTTCCTCATTCACGCCAAGATCCATTCTGGTCAGTGGGAGCTGTGTACCACACAGTTATTCAGGAAATAAGAAAAATTCTATTGTCAACATGTGGCTTAAGTTAAAGCTTCCCCAGCATTATCTGTCCGGTGGAGAGAAAATATGAGAGAAAAGGAAGGAGTCGTACCCACTTACACACATGCATTGTTGTCGTCACTCTCTTAACAAACTGAGCATTTGGCCACACCTGCATTCTCAGGGCTAGAAAATGGTTTAGCCAGTGCCCAGGGCGAAGAGCAGATGGGTTTGGTGAACATACTCAGTTGGCTACACTTAGCCTACATTTAGAAACATGTTGAAGTGTTGGTAAAAATAAAGCCTACATTGAGAAAATGATGGGAATAATAGTTTTATCTCACTGGCATAGTTAAATAATGTATGGAACTGCATAGCATATTGCCTGACATAGTGGCTCAAAAGGACTCAGCTATTTATATTGGTATTATGCATGTAGTAACATTAATCACAATGAATAATGTTAATAACATATTTTTAACTTCTTTTATTTATTTTTAAATTCTATTTTTAATTGGCAAATAATAATCATATATATTTATGGGGTACAATATGATGCTTTGGTACATGTTTATAACGTGAAACGATTGAATGAAACTAATGAATAAATCTAGCACCTCATATACTTATCATTTTTTGTGGTGAAAACATTTAAAGTTTACTCTTTTAGCAATATTAAGATATACAATGCATTATTAATTATTGTAGTCACAGTTCTGTGCAATAGATCACTAAAGTTTATTCTTCTTGTCCAGCTGAAGTTTTGTACCCTTGATCAACAGCCGTCCTTTCCCCTTCCTTTTCCCCTCTCCCCTTAGGCCCTGGTAACCACCATTCTCCTCTCTACTTTTATGAGTTTGACATTTTTAAATTCCACATGTGAAAATCGTGCAGTATTTGTCTTTCTGTGCCTGGCTTACTTCGCTTAGCAAAGTTCATCCATGCTGTTGTTTTAAATTACAGAATTTCCTTCTTTCAACATGTATATAAACCACATTATCTTTATCCATTCATCTGTTGATGGACACTTATGTTGGCTCTTGTGTATAAGAGTCTTTCTTCTTCTACCAATTTCTATCTCCACCTATACTCTGCATCCCACCATTTCCCACATTCTCATCCATCTATCATCTGGGTATACGTGCATTGTTCTGTTTGTCAGACACTCAAAAGCAGCCATTTCTCCATGTCTCCGTGCCCCTTCTGTCATGTAAAACCCTGGGGGATCTCTTGGCCTCCTGGGTTGCTGAAGGCACCTGGGAGCCATCACTGTGTTAGTTGGCACCACCACGGATTGATGGTCTCCCGTTCTAGTAATCTCTTGGGCTGCACGGCCAGCTGCATGTTTCTGGCCAACCCCTCCTCAGCTTCTTGGAGTTTGTTCCAAAACTTTACCCTATCTCCATGTGACTGTCTCAAAGGCACGTCTGATTCATCATGCCTAAGAGGGAACTCATGATCTTGCCCACTCCTCCCACCTCCCCAGTTGTAGCGAGTGGTCCTGCCATCCAGGAAGTTGAGAAGTTCTTCAAGAAACCACCTCAGACAACAGCTCAACCTCTCAACCCAGCCGATCACCATCAAACCCAACATCTAGCCATTCCTAAGTTCTGTTCATTTTACATCATACAATTCTTCTGAATCTATTACCTCCATCAGCTCAATCAGCTCCACCACTAACACCCTAGTCCACACTATCATCATCTCTGGCCTGATTGATGCTAACAGACTTCTAATTGATATCTGCAAATCTGCCTTGTGCTTCTGGTCAACTCTGTCTCTTAACAGCTCTCTCAGACACTCACACCTTATTCCAAACCTTCACCGCACCCACAGTCGTTGCTGTCTCAGTATATGACCAAATTCATTTGAAAGTATGATTGCTTTCCTCTTCAACATCAGTGGACTCACACTGGAGTGAAGCCCTGTGAAGACAATGAATGTGGGAAAACCTTTATCAAGAGGGCAAACCTCATCCCACACTACAGCATCCATACTGGGGAGAAGCCAAAGCAGCAATATCGAGTCTGTGGAACCCTTCAACAGCAGGTCGTCTGTCACAGAGAGCCAGCCAGCATGTTCACACTAGAGAGGGGATCTGTAAGTGCAGTAAACATGGAAATACCTTTAGATACCTTCTCATTTTATCCAGTGGGGGAAAAATGCTGGAGTGCAAAGCAGAAAATCCTTCTGTGACAGCTCTTCCTTAATTGACACATGAGAATTAATGCTGGGGAAAGCCCTATGCAGACAGTGAATGTAGAGTTTCACCCACCACTCTGCTTGTGTCTTGCACCATAGGACACTGGAGGACAGTCTTTTGAGTATAAAGAAGGAGGGAAAGCCTTTTGTGACTTGCTTTCCTTAATTCAAAACAGGCATCACACTGGGGAGAAGCCCCATGAGTGCAGTGAATGTGCAGTTGTGAGCCTTAGCTCATCCTCCACTAGCCATTGAAGGATTCATAGTGGAGAGAAACGTGGGGAGGTCTTTCGCACATGAGCACACTTCAGTCGGCTCCAGAGAACTCACACTGTTGAAAGACCTTTTGAATATAACTTCTGTGGGATGTCATTCAGTCAGAGGAATAATGTTACTTGCCATATGAGAATGCATTCAAAGGATAAACCCCATCCTCCCTCAGATGATTTTTCTCTGCTCTAGCTGTGGCTTTCCTTGTGTCTGTATCCCTACATCACAGAGGTTGGAGGCCATCTCTCTCCCAGATCATACCTTGGTTCTCAGTGAATGTCCTATATTTTCCCTGTTTGCAGATAACATGATCTTATATATAGAAAACCCCAAAGATTCCATTAAAAAAAACCTGTTAAAACCAATACAGGAGGTCAATAAAGTTGTAGGACACAAAGTCAATACAAAAATCCGTAGCATTTCTATATACTAACAGTGAATTATCTGAAAAAGAAATCAAGAAAACAGTCCCATTTACAATAGCTACAAAATAATAAAATACTTTAGAATAAATTTAACTAAGGTGGTGAAAGATTTCTGCACTGAAAACTATAAAACTGATGAAAGAAACTGAAGCAGACACAAATGGAAAGATATCCCGTGTTTGTGGAGTGAAAAAATTAATATTAAAATGTCCATTCTACCCAAATCAATCTACAGATTCAACATAATCCCTGTCAAAATACTATGCCATTCTTCACAGAAATACAAGAAAAACAATTCTAAAATTCACTGGGAACCACAAAAGACCCCAAACAACCGACGCAATCCTGAGCAAAAATAACAAAGCTGGAAGCATCACACTACTTGACTTCAAAATATACTACAAAGCTATTGTCACAAAAACAGGATGGTACTGGCATAAAAACAGACACAAACCAATGGAGCAGAATAGAGAGCTCAGAAATAAATCCACGCCTTTAGAATCAACTGATTTTAACAAAGGCACCAAGGACACACAATAGGAAAGGAACAGCATTCAGTAAATGTGTTGGGAAACCTGGATGTCCACGTGCAAAATAATGAAATTAGACCCTTATTTCATACCATATACAAAAATTAACTCAAAATGGATTAAAGACTTAATGTAAGGCCGGGCGCGGTGGCTCACACCTGTAATCCTAGCATTCTGGGAGGCTGAGGCGGGCGGATTGTTTGAGCTCAGGAGTTCGAGACCAGCCTGAGCAAGAACGAGACCCTGTCTCTACTAAAAAAATAGAAGGAAATTATCTGGACAACTAAAAATATATATAAAAAATTAGCAAGGCATGGTGGTGCATGCCTGTCGTCCCAGGTACTCGGGAGGCTGAGGCAGTAGGATCGCTTGAGCCCAGGAGTTTGAGGTTGCTGTGAGCTAGGCTGACGCCACAGCACTCACTCCAGCCAGGGCAACCGAGTGAGACACTGACTCAAAAAAAAAAAAAAAAAAAAAGAATGTAAGACCTAAAACTGTGAAGCTACTAGAAGAAAACAAAGAGGAAAAGCTCCATGACATTGGCCTGAGCAATGACTTTTTGGATATGACTTCCCAATGTACAGGCAACAAAACCAAAACAAGTATATATGAAAAAATATTCAACATTACTAATAATCAGGGAAACGCAAATTAAAACCACAATGAGATACCACCTCATACCTGTTAGAATGGCCATTATCAAAAAGAGAAAAGATAAAAAGTGTTGGGAGGATATAGGGAAAAGGGAACCCTTGCATACTGTTGGTAGGAATATAGATTAGTACAGCCATTATGGAAAACAGTGTGGAGGTTCCCCCAAAATAAAAGTAGAACTACAATTCTACGTGACCCAGCAATCCCTCTTCTGGACACAGTCCCAAAAGAAATGAAATCAACCTCTAGTAGAGACATCTGCACTCCTGTGTTCATTGCAACATTATTCTCAATAGCCAAGATATGGAAACCACCTCAGTGTTCATTGAGGGATGACTAGATAAAGAAAACGTGGCATATATACCCAGTGAAATACTAGTCAGTCATACAAAAGAATGAAATCCTGTCATTTGCAACAATGTTGATGAACCTGGAGGACATTACATTAAGCGAAATAAACCAGGCACAGAAGGACAAATTTCACATGATCTCACTCATGTGAAATCTAACAAAGTTGATCTCATAAAAATAGTAGAATAGTAGTTACCATGGGCTGGGAGTTTTAGGGGGTTGGGGAAATGTTGGTCAAAGGATACAAAATTTCAGTTAGGAGGAATAAGTTCAAGAACTCTTGTACAACTGGGCGAATGTAGTTAATACATTGCATTCTTTAACAATGCTAAGAGAGTGGCTATAAAGTGGCGTCACCATAAAAATGACAACTATGTGAGAGGTAGGAATATGTTAATTAGCTAGATTTAGTCGTTCCAAAACATCATGTTGTATGTGGTAAATACAATTTTATTTTCAATTTTTTTTAAAAAGACTTAGAACATTAATGAATTTGTTCCATATCAATATATGTGCTATCGGAGCTATACATGATAATTCCATATTTTTAACTTCACAATGCGATATCAGCCGTGTTTTATACCGCTAATGAGCATGTTTTTAATCCACAGGTCCTCCTCTCGGACCCCCATTGCTTCTGTCCGCACAGGTCTGTCACCGCGATCACTTTCTGCCATCCTTGCATAGAATTTCCTTAATGACAATTTCATGTTATGCAGGTTAATTTTGCATTAAAGTTTTCATTTTTGGTCTGAAATGGTTTTTTTAATGCTCTTTGTTCAAAGACACTTCTGCTGTGTGTAGAAATTTCCGTTAGAGTTATTTATTTCTTCAGCAGTTTGAATTGATCCCTTTCACTGTGTCCCTGAATCACAATTATATATTGAGAGTGAGTCGTGACAAATAACTTATCCTTTTGTTCATAGCTTTCAAGTCTATGAACAGAAATTCTAACACTGAGGTGGAGGCAATGACAGGAGGGGATTCGGGATTGTCACATAGAAGAGGAGGTAGAGTGTGTAGAAGAAATAATATGCAGTCATCCCTCAGCATCCATGGGGGGCTTATTCTAAGACCCCCCGACAGATGCCAAATCCACCGATGCTCAAGTCCCTCATATAAAATAGCACAGTATTTGCATATAACCTACGCTCATCTTCCTGTATACTTTAAATCATCTCTAGATTACTTACAATACTTAATACAATGTAAATGCTATGTAAATAGCTGTAATATGGCATTATTTAGAAGATAATGACAAGAAAAAACAAATCTGTATATGTTCAGTACAGATGCAAACCATCTGTTTTTTCCTGAATGTTTGCAAAGCATGGTTGGTGGAATCCATGGATGCAGAACCCACGGTTACAGAAGGTTGACTGTCATGGGTGTCTGGTAACCAAGCTGACGGGTTGTGTTAGAAAGTGGCTAGATGCTCAGGATGCCTTTTTCTCTTCCTAGACACGGCATTCGGTGCTCACCTGAGGACTGCAGGTTCAGGTAATGGGCTGGTTAAGTCGTGATGAGGACAGGGCCTCGTGATTCTGGGTCGCTAAACACCAGGCTGTGCCCTCTCGTGGTCAGACGTTTCTATGTAGGTGTGCCTGCCCTGAAGGCCACAGGGAAGGAAGGAGGGAGATGAAGTCCCTGAGAACTAGACATCAACTGTGCCTTGACAGCTGCCGTCACATCCTTGAAATCCTGCCGACTCCACTTTCCACTTTGGCCTGAAGGCAGCAGTAGCCACGACGTTCTCTCGTATTGAATCAAGTGGCCTTTAAGAGTTCATCCTTTAGGTGATAGGCCTACCTGTAGTTTAGGAAACCCTCCTGCATGGTCTATTTTTAAAAATAAACTTTTAAAAAGGAGCCAAATGGTACAAAGGTGCATGTGCTTCCATGTAAAAATTTTAATGATGACCTCTGAGGTTACTTGCTGGATTAGAGAGATTGTACGACGGTGTTTCATATTTTGACAACTACCCTAAGTGACTCTTGCAAGGGGCGCATCTCTGACTTGCTCTCTCAGAGCAATGTGTGTCAGACGCCTGCGATGATGATGATGATGATAAAAATCGCTACTAATACAATGTTATAGTGAATAGTAATTGTGTGCCAGGCCCTGTGCAAAGCACTTTTTATATGACTTCCAGTGAGGTGTGTAGTGTTACTTTACCTACTTTATTCACCGGATTTTAGTGAGCGTCCCCTTCTCAACCGGGAGACAGCGTGGCAGCTCTCCCGCGGACCTGCGGAGGCACCGAGCGCCGGCCCGGCCCCAGAGTTTCTGATTCACTAGGTTTGGGTGAAGGTGCGCCACACCCAGAAGGAAGGAATACATGCTCCGAGATGCCAGGAAGCATCTAGACAGGCCTTGCTGGGTTTCCCTACCCAGTCTGTTAGCATCAGATCATACCCTTTTTGCCCTTTTTGGGCAACCATATTTCTACACACCTGTCTATGTTTTATCGAACCTAAGTGTAAAAATGGACAATTTCCCTCGTATCTTTTGAGTTTTCATTTTGAAGGGTCCATATATACGCGTTAAATAAATTTATATGCCTTTCTCCTGTTAATCCATCTGCCTCATGCGAGTCATTTTCAGTGAACCTTGACCCCCTACACCTGTTACAGACCTTTCAGTGTGGGTCACTGCCAGGGAAATCTGTGTGCGTCTTCTTTAAGAGGAAGCAAAGCCACGCCCCGCTTGCAGCCTTGGGATGCTGTTGCTCAGAGAACAAGAAGTGCGCGCCAAGTTCCACCCGGATTCAGGTCCGACACTCCATTACCCAGAAGGCAGTGCCTGGAGCGCCGGAGGCAGGCGCCGGCCGATGACGGAGGCGAAGGGGGCGTTCCCGGCGGCAGTGGGCGGGGCCTCGGCTTCGTGTATTAAGACGGCACTGGGAGGGTGGGAACGCAGGGCAGAGGCTGCTCCCCCGGCCTTTCGAGACCGAGCAGGGAAGGACCGTGAAGAGTACAGGACCCCTTACGCTCTCGTGCTAGCCGCGACCCCGCTCCAGCAGGGTTGCCCGCCGAGTGCTTTCCGGGGCTCTGTCCCACAGCGCCCGGAGACGGCGCCTTGAGTCTTGTGGGCAGTCCGCACCGAGGAGACCGGGATCCGACGCCGCCAGGGCTGGAGCGAGGGTCGGCTGAGCCCACTGCACCGGCTTCCGTCGCCGCCACTCAAGGCCTCGCTCCGCCCACTGGGTCCGATGGCGGCGCCGGCGTTGGTGAGTGGGGGTTTCGCAGGCCACGCGAGCTGGGTCGCCGCCCGCACGATCCCTTCGATGTGAAATAGGGGATCCGGGCACTCTGCGCCTTTCCCTTTTGATGCCCTTGGATCTGGAGATGCTGGAGGGGGACGGGGCCGATCACCTGCAAAGCCAGGTCCTGACTCCAGAGGGTGGAAGGAGGGGTCCCCATGACCGTGTACGGGAATGTGTGTCTCTTGGAATGTAAGCACACGGCAGGCCCAAGTTACTCTCCAGCATGTCACCCTGTTTACTCATCACAGCCCTGATCTCCTCCTTCAGGACTTGTTTATCCATTTTCCCTCACCTGGCCTGCCCTCTGACTTCATTCCAGCCTGTTCGACGGTCCCTTCAGAGAGTTCTTCCCTGGTTGCCTCTTCTGAAATCTCCTAATCTTTGTAGTCGTGTCACTCTTTTGTTGTTTTCTAGAATCTTCTGAGTTAGCTTGCTGGTTTATTGTTGAGGATCTTTCCCCAACCCCGGAATGAGAGCTCTTATTCTCTTTTTTAATCCTCGGGCCTAGTGCAGTTCTGGGCCTGTACCACTTACCCAGTAAGCAATTGATGAATGAAAGAGTCTGGCTTCTGGGGTTCCCGTCATACTTAGATTTAATCCAAACGCCCCTCCAGGGCTGCAGAGTCTCTGTCTGGTCCACCAGACCATTGCCCCACCCCTTCCATTCTTCTCTCCAGAACATGCTAAGCTTGCTGTCCACTTCTTTCTGTCACATTGTCCCCAGATCTCTGCAGGCTGCCCCTTGGACTTGTGCTGCATTGAGCTTTCCCAGGGTGCTACAGGAGCAAGTAGGAAAAATACTGATCACAAAACAACAAATAATAGCTGGTCTTCACTGAGCCCTTGATATGCACTGAGGGACAGTTTCCATTTACCACTTCATTTAATCCCCTCCTTCTCAGAGTAAGATTCTTTCATTTTCTTTGCTTTAACGAAGAGGAAGTGGAGACTCAGAAAGATTGTTAACTACCCAAGGTCACGCAGTTCATAAGTAGCAGAAACACATCCAGCATGTTGACCACAAGAGCCTACATTGTTTAACCAACGCTCCACCCACAGTGGGTTGGGGGACTGCAGGGTGATACCTAAAGTAAACTTTGCAAGGGGAGGGTACAGGCCTTTCTCTGGCAGGTAGCATGGGAATGAGGGGGACTTTGGGGAATCTTCCAGGCAAAGGGAACTGCGCAGACAAAGGCATGGAGTGTTTTTTGTTCAAGGAGGCATGAGAAGGCCTGGGCGTTGCCAAGAGCTCCCTTCACCTGCTGAGATGTATCTCAGGAAGGCGAGATTTTGTGGTCACCTGATGGATCCTCACCCCACCATCCCATCCTCACCCAGGACAGACGTCATGCTCAAGGCTGCCGCCCAGCTTCTTAGAGCCGCAGCCTGCGTTGTCTTTGGCAGCTTGTGTTATCCGGTACTTAAGTAGCGATACCTTGGGGAAGTGTGCTAACAGTGGTTCAGAAGGGAAAAGAATAGGCTGGTAGTCCCTTGTGGAATCTTCCAAGGTGTCTGCGTGTCCCAGCTGCAGCTTGAGGGCAGGGAGAGCTTGTCTGAGCCCTGCCACGCCCCGGGCAGTTGGCACCTCTTCAGGAGCTGCTTCTGCAAGGCAGGTGATGAGAGGGCCCCTCTCCTCCCGTATCTGTGGGAATATTGTCAGGAGTGGCTGACTTGATTGCAGCTGTAGAGATTATTGGACATGCTTCTCGCCCTTGTCCCTTTGGCTTCCCTGTGGTCATGGAGGACTATGGGGATTACAGCTGCAGACTCTGGGCCGGAGGGCCCTGGGTTCGGATCCTGCTTCTGTTCGTTAGACACACAACTCTGAGTGACTTGACTCTGGGCCTCAGCTTGCCGACTGTGAAATGGAGACGATGATGGCATTTACCTCACGGGCTGTGGGTAGCTGGTAAAATTCACAAGCACACATTGTGACGTGTGCTGGGCACTGCAGCGTTTGCTCGGTGAACATTTTCCCTGTAATTCTCACGACAGTCTGGTGAAGTAAGGACTATTGTACTGATGTGGAAACTGAGGCTCACAGAAATTAAGAGACTTCCCCAGGGTCACACATCTGTCACGTGTTGGTTCAAGAGGCTGGATTGAAACCCCGGAAGTCTGGTCTCAGACCTGGAGACTTGAGCTGCTTTAACACAGCTCGGAGAGCCCGCAGCCGCAGGCAGACAGTGCGGACCCGCGGGGTCGGCTGCTGCTGCTGTCGTCATCGTTTGGATTATTATTTTTTCCCTCACTCTTCTCACATCCCAGAGCACGTACTGTCTTCTCCTCTCAGTCCACATGGGATTATCGTCGTCTTGTGTCGTTCTCTGATGGCTTCCCACGTGAGAGGCTTTCTCTCCCAGCCCTCTATTCTGTCAAGGGTATCGCCTGCCTCTGCGGAGCTGAGGTCTTAAGAGATGCTCAGTGGTTCAGGCCTTGGGGCTCTCTGGACTTTTGCCAGTGACCAAGCAATAGGCTCTAATTTCATCTAATAGCTGCACAGCCACCTGTCACCTCTGTTTGACTTTCAGGCTTTGGTGTCATTTGAAGATGTGGCTGTGACCTTCACTGGGGAGGAGTGGGGGCACCTGGACCTGGCGCAGAGGACCCTGTACCAGGAAGTGATGCTGGAGACCTGCGGGCTCCTGGTCTCCCTGGGTAAGGCCTCATTTCCGTCCCCTGTGGGAGACCCACAGCCTCTTCCATTCCACCCTCTTTCTTTAGGCCTGACGGGTTGAGACGCCCTCAGGAGCCCACCTCCCCTTCTCCCTTCAGCCGCAGCACGCTGTGGCGTGGCGTCCTCTTGTTTGGTTTCCCTGTATCTCCATCAGGGCTTACTGTGTAAGGAACACGGTCCTTCTCAACCCTTCGTCCCCGTGTAGCACGAGCTGGCCTCAGTCTGATGTCCTCGGTTGAGTCAAATGTCCTCACAGTCCAGTTAGCAGGACCTGTGGGTAATGGGAGGTTCTCCAGGAAGAGAGTGACGTAGACAGGCAGTAAGAAGGAATTTGTCATCCATGCTACCAGTATCTTTTTAAGCAACACAATCTTGGCTAAAAGTCTTCTTTGACCACTGGCACCTGCATAGTCGAGTTGACCCTTATTTCTTTAAGGCCTGTGTGTTGCTTCTCTGCTAGTACTGGAGATGATTTTAGAGGATATGGAGACACATTATCAAATGGTACTGATGGCCATCTGAGAAAGCTGGGGTTTTTCTTTCTCTTTCCTGCCTCTTGATCGTTGAATCCTGGCTTAGTGCTGAGTCTTTTAACACTTCCAAAACTGTTGGTTAAATTCCTCCTCAGCAGGAAGAATAGTCTCAAACTGCCAGCCTTGAGCAGGTAACATAAGCTTGCTGGGACTTAAAACTATTATTTTGATTTCATCATTTTTATAGTAACCTTTCATGTAAGGCATGCGATCTGATATCTGTAAAGCACTTAGAACAGACCTGGGAACATAGCAAGTGCTATACATGTATTTGTTATCAAATGCATAAATCCCAAATGTTCTCCCCACCTAAACCTTTCATGGCCAGTTTACCCACAGATTGGTCTGAGTAGGAATTGAGTGGAGGCTCAAGCTCCCACTTTTCCCAGATGTCTCCTCTGATGAGGCTCTCCCAGCCTTGCGTCCCCACAGTCTCTCCCCAGATGTCAGTCATCCGTGAAGTAAGTACAATGTTCTTTTATGACAGTTGCGATTAGTTGTTGAAAGGAGATGTGCAGGGAACAGCATTCTAGGTGGAAGGACCAACACAAGCAGAGTCCCTGAGTGGGCAGGGACTCCTTAACAGAGATGAAGGAAAGTCTCATTCACCTTTTCCACTGCCCCATCTCTGAGCTCCGTGCTGGGCTTATGGCAGACATCAGTGAACACTTCCCAAGTGACAACTGGATGCATTCTGGCCAGCAGGACAAGATTTTCCCATGGATGTTCTCGTGGGTCTTGGTGCCTCAGTCAGTGACTCCTCTCTAGAGTCTTGTCTTTCAGCCTTCACATTTGGCGAAATGTGTTTGGCTGCATGTAACAGAAGACCACTTTATACCAGTTTCACTCTGAAAAGCATGTAGTACTTGGCCTCATGGGAAGCCCTGAGATGGTGCCATTCATCAGCTGATGTAGTCCAGTGTTTTTTAACCATCTCGGGGCACCAAAATCACCTGGGGAGCTTTGAAAACTACCAATTGTCGGTCCTTATGCTCAGAGATTTGGTTTATTTGGTTCTTCCTCGCATTGCTAGGTAGTCTTGACGCACAGGGAGGTTGACTCCTACTGACTTAGGTTAATTAGGGAATATCTTGCAGAGGGGAGGGGGATGGTTCCTCTTTCTGGGTTTTCATGGCAGTATGTTAATGGTATATACTCCTTTAAACTTCAGACTTTTCCTTTTGTCTTTACCTATTTACCCATGTTTCATTTATTTCTCCTGCACAGGGCATCCTGTTCCCAAACCGGAGCTGATCTACCTACTGGAGCACGGGCAGGAACTATGGGCAGTGCAGAGAGGCCTCCCCCAAAGCACCTGTGCAAGTAGGTGACTGTGAGTCTGGCAGTGGGTGCCATGGGTGGCTGCTTTTTTGTGGTGTTGGGTATCATGGAGTCCTTTGAACTGTAGCCCCTCTGTCTTCCTTTGCAAAGCCTTTGCCTTTACTTATGTTAGAATATGGTATATTAGATACGAGACAGGCTCTGGGCTTTACTGATTGGCCACTCACCAGCCTCAGGACCCCAGGGACACTGCGTGGCCTTGCTGTGCCTCTGTGTACGAGTTGGGCTGAGTTAATGCCAACTGCTGTGGATAAACTCCAAAATCGTGGTAACTCAAGAGATGGAGTCTTTTTTTCTCATTCCTGCAATAGTCCAACATGGGTCAACAGGAGAGCTCTGTACTGCATATTTATTTAGGGATCAGGTACCTTATATTATCAATATGTGGCTTTAAGGTTGCCCTGGCTGAGACGGCCAGGAGAGAAGGGCCGTAGTCACGTCCACTTGCGCACATGCTAATTTCTATGTCCCATCTGTGGGCCAGGAGTCCAGGCACAGCTTAGCTGGGTGCCCTGCAAGGCTGCACTCGTAGGCAGCTCATAGCACGTCAGTGCACGTCTTCAGATCAGACAACTGTGGGAGACTCTGGCAAGATGGGTGCTACAGTCTTGTAAAATTATGTGTATTTTATCATGTACATTCCATCACCTTTGCCTTACGCTGTTCTTCAGAAGCAAATCAAGGTCCTGCCAACATGCTAGTGGAGGGTGTCATAAAAGGATATGAACACTGTGAGTGAGTTTCATGCTTCTTCAGAGATTTCCTACCTCTTCTACGTTTTCATCCCTTCTTTAAACTCAACGTAAAAAAACACGAAGTTTCTGACACTTGGCAGAAACATAAAATTAAAAAATGCTCTTGCCTCTCCGACAGTATCTAAATATCATTGATTGTGTTTCACCCGAACAACCTAGCTTATTGGAGGAGTTCTCTCATTCTTGGAAGAGACATCTCCATAGTACCTCTTCTTTACTATTTTCTTCTTTCATTTTTGTGCTGAGGTGTGGTTTACACACAGCAAATACGCAGATCTTGAAGGTTCATCTCTATGAAATTTTACGTATGTATAAATCAGAGAAACCACCACAGCAGGTCAAGAAACAGCGTATTTCCAGCACTTCACAGTCTCCCTGTGCTGCCTCTTTGTAAATATCTCCTTCTACAAGAGATCTTGTTTAAACTCTGTCACCGTACATTAGTTTTGAAGGCATATAAATAGGACCCCGTACTCTGTCCTGTCTTCTTTTGATAATCTTTATGACTCAGACGCATTCACGTGGTTGCACAGAGTTGGAGTCAGTTCATTACTGTGCAATCTCATTAAACGAACAGACTAAGCCATGGGAGAGAGTCTTCATTGTTCCACATACTCCTGAGCAGTTGGTTATCTTTTCCGTTATTCTCTGAGGCCCAGTAGTGGTGTTTCTTAGCACCACAGCACCAAAAGTGTTCTTACTCAGGTCTCTGGTGCCACCCTGGTGGCCAAATGCAACAACTATCATAGTGAGAATAGACAGTGGTCTATCATTTACTGAACATTTATCCTCTGCTGTGCACACGAGTGGTTTACATGCTTTTCTCATGTTAACACTCACAACAACTCGTAAGGCAGGATCTGAGAGTCATCCAGTTTTTCAGATGAGGAAATTGAGTCTTAGAAAAGTACGTGAGTCTGCTCTGGCTGCTGTAATAAAATGCTATAGGCTGAGTGGCTTATACAACAGAAATGATTTGCTCTCAGTTCTGGGGGCTGGAAGTTCAAGGTCAGGGTGCCAGCTTGGTTGGGTTCTGGTCAGGGCCCTCTTCCTGGCTTGCTGCCGCATTCTCACTCTGTGCTCACGTGGCCTTTCCTCGGTGTGCACACAGAGGTGGGGAGTGACAGAGCTCTCCAGGTGTTTCTTCTGATAAGGACACTAATCCTGTCAAGTCAGGGCCCCACCCTCATGACCTCATGTAGCCTTAGTTATTAAAACTTCCATAAAGGCTCTGTCTCTAAATGCAGTCAGATCGGAACTCAGGGCTTCAACATATGAATTTGGAGGGAACACGAACACTCAGTCCATAACGAAAAGTTAATTTGCCAAGAACATTTAGCTTGGCAGAGGCGGGATTTGAAACGAGCTGTTCTGGCTCCGCACCCCACACTTTTAACCACGATGCTCTGCTGACTTTCACCTCAGCAGAAACTCCTTTCACATTATCATGCTGGAGCTTTTATAGCATTTATCATCTATTTTCTCCTTCCCTCTTCTGACTGGGCCTTCACTGTTGTCTTCTTACTCTGATCACTTCTTCACCATTACCCTCAGCAAGCAGCCCCCGGCCCTTTTCATCCTGTGCACTTTCTCTGGGTTTACTCACTGGTGTTCGTGCTGCCAACTTCACCCCGAGTGTGGCAGGTCTCACAGTACAGACACGACGACTAATTAACGCCGATTGCCGACTCAGGGCCCGGCGCCTTGTTAAGCTTCATACATGTGCTGTTCACTTCATCCTCACCACGGTCCTTTCACGGAACCTTGAGGAATTTGAGTGGGTCACGGAGGTAGTGTGGCGTATTGCTGGAATTTCACACTGAGGTGTTTGTTGTCAGAGACCCTGAAGTTACCTACGATTCTCTATATGCCCTCTGACTTTCATAATTGTCTTAAGGTGCACAGATGTAGAAAAATTATAAATCATGATTTATGACACATCGTCATTGTTGGTCAGTGCATGTTCTGGGTTTTGTTGTTGCTGTTTTATTTTCTTCCACTTCATTTTGTTAGTGTATTTATTTATTCACTCGCCTTTAAAAAAATTGTATGAACTCCTGTGAACCCTTCACCGAAATGCAAGAAGGTTACCTCCCTCCTCCATTTGTTCCCACTCTTGTGCTGACTCCCATGCCTAGACAGCCAGTTTACCATGGATTTGGTTCCTTTGATTTATTCTCTGGAAAGATTCAGGAGGGGGGGGTTGAATAAATATAGGCTATTCAGATATTCTGTTTTTTTCTTGTATCAGTTTTGGTATGTTGAGTCATTTAAGGAATTTGTCCACTTTAATTTAGCTACCCCTTAATTTTTAAAATTGTTTCATCTTAAAATGGTAAATTTTTTGTTGCGTATATTTTACCACAAAAAAGCCACAAAAATAAATTTAAGATACATTCATATTTCACTGTACTTGTGTTGTGCATTTTGCTTTTCTGTGAACATTATAAAAGGTGTATCATATTTTATATTGTCTTCTAGGATTTTCACTATCAACAGTATGTTAATAAGATTCATGATGCTCGTAGTTGTAGTTCACTCATTTTTTTTTCTGCTATAGTCAATTGCATGAATATAACACATTGTATTTATCCATTTTCAGGGATAGTTTGAAAATGTTTGTTTATAGTTTTTTGTTCTTGCAAACAATGCTTCCATGAAAATTCATATACATGTGTCCTCATGCACACGTGTAGGAGTTTCTCTTAGTAAGGTTCCTGGGCCTGGAATTTTTGGATCATAAGGTAAGCAAAAGGAGAACTTTACCGGATGATGCTTTGTTGTTTTCTAAAATGGTTTATACCTATTGACATTTCACTTGCATTGTCAGAACAATTCCATGGGTCCCCATCTCTCTGATACTTGATATTGTGAGGTTCTTAAGTGTTTTCAATCTAGTAAGTATAAAGTGGTATCTCATTGTGGTCTTAATTTGCTTTTCCCTCATTACCAAGAAAGTTGACCACTTCTTCATATGCTGATTGGCCAGTATATATCTTTTGTGCAATGTCGGTTCACAGTAGTAAGTTCATTTTTTATTTTGGGAGTGCAGTGAAGTTCCTGACCATAATTGTGAGTTTGTTTGTTTCTCTTTTCATCTCAGTTTCTGATGCATGTATTGTGAGGCTCTGGCGTTTGGTGCACACAGATTTAGGATTGTTACGTCTTCCTGGTGGATTGGTCTTTTTATAATTAGGTACTGTCCCTCTTTTTCTCATTGTCTTTGGTCTATCATTTGCTCTCTGATATTGATATTACCACCTTTGTTTGCCTTTTTGTTTTTTATTATATTTAGTTTACTCAAATTGACAAGTCTTTTACGATTAATGCTTTCGTATTTTGTTTAGGACATCTTTCTCAAAATCTATGCATGTTTAGCCTCTGACAGTTAAATCATAATCAGTCTGGAGGTAATTCTGTGTGTGGTATGAGGTAGGGATACAATTTCATTTTTCCCCATATGGCAAATACTTTTTCTAGATCCATTTATTGACTAGCTCCTTCTTTTCCCACTGGCCTTCTCTGCTACTTATATCATATATCAAAGTTCCATATATATATTTCTGAACTCTCTTATTTGATTTTTTCCTTTGTTTATCTTATATCTATGTATATATCACACTGCTTCAATGTATGTAATTTCATCACAATACTGATTCCTCATAGAGCATGTCCCCTGCTTTATTCTTCTTCAGTTACCATAGTTCCTCTATAAATTCCACAATCACTTTGTCAGTATCCATGAAAAATCCTATTGGGATTTTATCTGATGTTGTACTGAATTTATAGATGAATTGGTAGAGAATTGACAGCTTTGCATTATTAATTTGTCTTTTCATATAGATCTTCGTTAATAAGAAGTTTTACAGTTTTCTTCATCTAGATGTTATCTGTCTTGTGTTTGTTCACCTAGTTTTTATTCAGGCCTGGAAGACTCAGTATGTTCATCCAGTTGCTCTCACCTTCCGCCACTTTTACACAGGCTACAACCCTGAGATCTGTTTCTTCTCTGTCCCTGCCTGCCCCTCTGTCCTCATCCCCATCATCGTCTTATCCTGTTCACTTGCTTGGCGTTCAGCACTCCCTCAAGACTCTAAATCTTTGTACTTTCTGTCTTCGTCTGCTGCAATTTTTTCCCCTAATTCCTCTGTCTGGGAATTGCTACTCTCCTTTATAAATAAATTCACATCGGCTCACAGCTATAATCCCGGCATTTTGAGAGGCTGAGGCAGGAGGATCGCTTGAGGCCAGGAGTTCAAGACCAGCCTAGTCAACACAGCAAGATCCCACATCCACAGAAAATTAGCCAGGTGTGTTAGTGTGCACCTGTAGTCCCAGCTACTTGTGAGCCTGAGGCAGGAGGCTCCGTTCAGCCCAGGAGTTCGAGGCTACAATGAGCTATAATCATGCCACTGCACTCCAGCCTACGCGACAGAGTGGGACCCTGTCTCTATTAAAAAAAAGAAAGAAGCTTACATAGCACCTTTTCTGGGTAGCCACCACTGATCTCTTTTTGTCTCCTATCTGTGCCAAGTTGGGTGTGTCTTTCCTGTGTTGTAGCACCTTGAGAGTGCCTCTCTTAGAGCACATTCATTACACACATTGTAATCCTTACTCTGGCCACCCTCCCTCATTTGAGAGAGTGGGGAGGAATCTCTACTCCAGATTCTCTGTCCCTTGTCCCAGCTCTTCCTCCTGGGTTTCCTTTTAAAGGTGTCAAGAGTTCAGAGATTAGTAAAGAAATTGAAAACCTTGCAAAACTGCAAAAATATAGTAGGCATCAGAGGTGCTATTTTCATCTTCTTCCTTATACTAAAGTAGTGATTTTGTGTGTTCTATGTTGACATCACTAATAGATGGCTTTTTTATATTGGATTTCCTTCAGGTGAAAAACCAAAACCTGAGACCACAGAGCCTACTGCCTCTCAGTTGGCCTTCTCCAAGAAATCCTCTTTCCAGGAACAGCTGGCATGGAGATGCTCAAGGGATTCCAGGTTGGGGAAAGCTAGAGATGATGAAAGGCTATCAGAAATGCAGGGAGGGAATTTGAGGCCAAGAACAGACCCCTACCAGGAGATGTGCCCTGGGAAGCTGAACCATAAAGGTGATAATTTGGAGACAAATGATAGTCTTGGTTTAAGGGTTTTACAGGAACGAATCGTTCCACAAGATGCTCTCCATGAACATGATTCTCAAGCACCAGGAAAAGGCCCCATGATTGATGTAAGGAATAACCCTTACAAATGCAAGGAATGTGGAAAAGGGTTTAGCAAGAATTGGGCCCTTGCTCGGCATCAACAGATTCATGCTGGAGTGAAGCCCTATGAATGCAACGAGTGTGGGAAAGCATGTCGTTATATGGCCGACTTCATTCGACACATGCGGTTTCATACTGGGGAAAAACCATACAAGTGTATCGAGTGTGGGAAAGCCTTCAAACGCAGGTCTCACCTCACAGAGCACCAGCGTATTCACACCGGAGATAAGCCCTATGAGTGCAAAGAATGTGGGAAAGCTTTCACCCACCGCTCTTCTTTTATCCAGCATAATATGACTCACACTAGAGAAAAGCCCTTTTTATGCAAGGAATGTGGGAAAGCTTTTTACTACAGCTCTTCATTTGCTCAACACATGAGGATTCATACTGGAAAGAAACTCTATGAGTGCCGCGAATGTGGAAAAGCCTTTACTCACCGCTCCACTCTTATCCAGCATAACATGGCCCATACGGGAGAAAAACCCTTTTTGTGTAAAGAATGTGGAAAAGCTTTTTGCCTCAACTCATCCTTCACTCAACACATGAGGATTCACACTGGAGAGAAACCCTATGAGTGCGGCGACTGTGGAAAGGCCTTTACTCACCGCTCCACCTTCATCCGGCATAAGAGGATCCATACTGGAGAGAAGCCCTTTGAGTGCAAAGAATGTGGAAAGGCCTTTTGTGACAGCTCTTCCTTAATTCAGCACGTGAGGATCCACACTGGTGAGAAGCCCTATGAGTGCAGTCAGTGTGGAAAGGCCTTTACACACCACTCTGTTTTTATCCGACATACTAGGACCCACAGTGGAGAAAAACCCTTGGAGTGCAAAGAATGTGCAAAAGCCTTTTACTATAGCTCTTCCTTCACTCGACACATGAGGATTCACACTGGAGAAAAGCCCTATGTTTGCAGAGAATGTGGAAAGGCTTTTACCCAGCCTGCAAATTTTGTTCGGCATAATAGGATCCACACTGGAGAAAAACCCTTTGAATGCAAAGAATGTGAGAAGGCCTTTTGTGACAACTTTGCCTTAACTCAGCACATGAGAACTCACACGGGAGAGAAACCCTTTGAATGCAGTGAATGTGGAAAGACCTTCAGCCACAGTTCATCCTTTACTCACCATCGGAAGATTCATACCAGAGTTTAAAAGATATAAAAAGGCCTTTTGCAAGTACGTTCACCTCAGTCAACTTCAGGGAACTCATACTGGTGAATACCTTTCCTTTTGATTGTAATTATTGAGGAAAATCTTTTGGCCAGAGAAATATCTTACTCAGTGTCTGAGAATTCACACTAAAGAGAAACATCATAATTGTCATTCCTCTGAAGCTTTTTATGGCAGTTCATTGCTTGTCATCCAAAGAAGTATATTAGAAATTGACCCACTATAGAGGCTTACACTATACCTGAGAATCATCCAGGAGAGAGACCCAGTGGTTATCACGCATTTAGGTAAAATATCAGCAACAACTTTCCTCTTCATTTATATACTATAAATCCATCTCAAGAGTATTTTAATAGAACAAGGAGAGGTGGAGGGAGAGACCTAGAAGAGAAAGGAGAAATAAATGCATGATTTCTTTTCACTTTCCCTGTTAAGTTTATGACAATTTGTCATTTGGAGAGGTTGGGGATGGGGTTGGCCTCATCCCCTTTATATGTTTTTTATGTGTACATCCAGAGTCAGGAAGGTTGGACCATTGATGGCAGGTCTGGCAACATTTATTAAAGTAATTTTTGTTCCAAAACATTGTTGTCTCTACTCTTCAAGTAATGTAAGTCTTTGTGTGAAATATAAAGGCTTGAGTCCAGGCCGGGCGCAGTGGCTCACACCTGTAATCCTAGCTCTCTGGGAGACCGAGGCGGGTGGATTGTTTGAGCTCAGGAGTTCGAGACCAGCCTGAGCAAGAGTGAGACCCCGTCTCTACCAAAAATAGAAAGAAATTAATTGGACAACTAAAAATATACAGAAAAAATTAGCCGGGCATGGTGGCACGTGCCTGTAGTCCCAGCTACTCGGGAGGCTGAGGCAGGAGGATTGCTTGAGCCCAGGAGTTTGAGGCTGCTGTGAGCTAGGCTGATGCCACGGCACTCTAGCCCAGGCAACAGAGTGAAACTCTGTCTCAAAAAAAAAAAAAAAAAAAAAGGCTTGTGTCCTGAAATACTTAGACATACACAAGCATACA
>CAUYSK010124373.1:0-19203 GCA_963575035.1 Avahi laniger | reverse complement strand
AATTGTGGTATATCCATACAGTGGGACATACCACTCAACAATAAAACACAATGAACTATTGCAAGACGCGGCAACATGAATCTCAAAATAAACATGCTGACTGAAAAAAGCCAGACAAAAAAGAGCACATATTTTATGATTGCATTTATTTATTTATTTATTTTTTGAGACAGAGTCTCACTGTGTTGCCTGGGCTAGAGTGCCATGGCATCAGCCTAGCTCACAGCAACCTCAAACTCCTAGGCCCAAGCAATCCTCCTACTTCAGCCTCCCAAGTAGCTGGGACTACAGGCATGCGCCACCACGCCCGGCTAATTTTTTTTCTATATATTTTTAGTTGGTTAATTTCTTTCTATTTTTAGTAGACATGGGGGTCTCACTCTTACTCAGGCTGGTCTCGAACTCCTAACCCTCGAGCGATTCCCTCACCTCGGCCTCCCAGAGTGCTGGGATTACAGGCGTGAGCCACCGCGCCCGGCCCCTGAAAGTTTTCTAAACCATGCTTAAATTAGTTACCTAGGTAACAGTCAGAAACCACTCTTCTTCCCTTGCTGAGGCTTCATCTATCAATTAATATATCAAAATGTTAACAGCTAATGTTCACTTGGGGAGACAGGAAAAAGACAACCCTCTATATTAAAAATTATTTCAGACACAATACATCTGTCTGGGAAAACATTGACTTTTACATGCTCTTAATTCAGATCTATTTTGTTCTTACTATGCAAAATGGTTTTTTAGGTGTGAACTGTACAACCTATTTATACTTCTGTTTTGCGTTCTTATCTTTTCTAGGAACAAGCTCATGTTTCTTATGTGTAACACAAGAGCACTCAGAAGTTTAAGCAGTTTATAAATACAATAAATGTCAAGTAATATGCTACCCAGCTTTTATCTAATATTTGTGATTGTAAATATCCTATTATTATATCATTAAGAAAGTAAAACTAGCAATGAGGGAAAGTAGATATGGGAGGAAAAGCTCTACTTTCTTTTAGATATTTCTGTCATAGTTTCAATTATTAAGATTTTCTTCTTCCATCAATGACAACTTCAGGTAAGTTGTGTTCTTGGAATGGATGTTACTTTCTCTTACCTAAATATAGCTATAAATTAAGCTTTTCTGACACTATGTTAACTCTTTCAGACTCAATGCCTATTTAATAGATATTTTGATACTTGCCCTCATATTATAAAATTGGAAAATGTCAATTCAATTTCCTACATTAGAATGAAGTATATATGTGTGTATATATTATACATATATGTATACAATAAAGGATAAGTAAATATGGATGACAAATCCAAGAAATTCATTTAGAAATTTTCCAAGTATTTATTCCTATGTCCTATATCCAGATGATATACTTTAAAGGTAGTTTCTAATAGGAAATAAGTCTACTTTAATCTTTTTTACTTTGTCATAATTTTTCTTAGAATAAAAAAGAAATGAAAAAAGTAAGTAAGATTATCAGTGCAAACCAAAAAGCAGAGTGATTTTACTTTTCTCCACTAAATTCTTAGAAGTGAGGGTGCCATGAAGTGGCCCAGAGGTGGTTTCCTAGGGAGAAACAGGAACCCTGTGTCTGGGTAACTCACCACAGAATATCAGTGACAGTATTAATATATATCCAACATTTACAATGCACCTGACACTGTACTTAAGCCCTGGGGTCAAAATGATTCTCAAAGACCTAAAGACAACAAACAATAAAAAGAAATAGTTCTACTCCTAATTAACCAGCACATGTGTGCTTGGGGACAGGGGTCCTATGAAGGAGAGTTACAGAGGAGGAGTTATGGAAAACTTAAAATCTCAATGGGAACAAACTAAGTAAAAAATGGATTTAATATTAAAAAATGTTAGTCCAAATTATACCCAGTGCTTAGGAACATGTATCCCACCGTACCAGTATAGTAGAAAACCACTAGCCATACCACACATTTATAACTTGGAAGAACAAAACTTAACTGTGTTTTATTGTTCTTTGAATAATGATGTCATAAGCTGCTGATTTAAGTACAGGGAAAGAATGGTAAGACAAGGAACAAAAAATAAAAGTGGAAAAGTAAATGAAAGAAAATACTATTTGGAAGATTTTTCCTTTAATCAATTAAAAGCTCAAAGACATAAAAAGAACCATGATTATGATCAAGTCAGTTTTCCTCTTTATGCTAATAAGCTAATCACTTTTATTTAAGCACTTACAGAATGCTTGATTCTGTTCTAAGCATTTGACATATGTTTTCCTCCCCTCCTTTTATATGAGGAAATTGAATTTTATAAAAGTTAAGCTGTTTGCCCAAGGGGTAAATACAGGTAATAATTATCAGCTCCATATACATATGCTTCTGATTACTCACACCCAAGACACTTAGGTACATGGTTCATAAGTAACTCAGTTACTGTATTTCAGACTAGCCAGATGACATAAAATTAAGTAATAGTATGTCTTCAAAGCATTGGCTTTACTATTAAAACCAGTTGTATCCATCAATAAGGATTTTAATTTTAATAAGTCAGTTATGTTACCAAAGACTGACAGTGTATCTAAAAAACAATTCATTAAAAAAAACCAAAACCTAACTATAAGGATAAAAAGCTTTAAAATGTGCTATTGGTAAAGAACAGAAGGAATCTTCTTCTGCTTCATCTGCTTTATATTTTATTTCTAATGTGGTAACTTATGCTTAATAGCAAATATTCCAGAGGTCAAGGCAGACTCTTTGAAGACTGAATATGAAGAATATGGACCATAACGTTTACAGTCCTTTTTGGTATAGCAGACACATAACTCAACCATCCACCACACCCGCCATGTGTGGGATTGCTTTTGGTTATATTTATCAGAGAGAGTGATGTACGAATTCCTGACAACTCAAAATGATTTTCCTATTATCAGTATCAAATAAGAACGAAAAAAAAAATCAAACATTTTAAGACACAAACACTAGTTTGTTTCTATGCCAATAAGGAAAAGGTTTTTCTTCTTCAAAGAAAAGAAGGTAGGAAACTATAAGTGATCAGAAAATTACATTTCTTTTTTACTACACAGTATGTGTGCTTTCAAAGCAAGAGAGACAACCAGCAGAACAAGAAAGACCAATGCAAGAATGCAGAACATACAATAAAAGTTATTTGCTTATTTGCTGTTTATACCATGACTCCTCACTAAAAAAAAAAAAAAAAAAAAAATCACATGAGCTAGCGGTAAATATGCTTCTTAAATATGTAGAAACTATATAAAGATAACTACACAAAAAACAATGAAAAAATATACTATGCTCCTTTACTCTTTAATATAGTATTCCCCTATACTACAAATGACCAACTTAATGAAAAGCATACTACTCAGTAAGCTAAATTCACAGACAAATGCAGTTTATGATGAGTCTATAAAACATCTCTAATGGAGACTGAAGTATTAATATAAAGAAAAAAATGCAGTCATTCAGTGGTCAAACCTTTCGGTGTTTTATTACAGTGCTCTTATTTCCCACCGTCCGCCATTTTGTTTCTTAATGCAAAGCAGAAGAGTCACAGTCAAATATAAAGATGCGGAATGCTGACAGGGTGCCGGCCAGGGGCATCAGGCATCCCTACACGTAGGCCTGGCTTGGCCCCAACAGACTTGTGACCCAACTCAACTAACTTCGGTTTGTGCCTTGGTGTCTGTATCTGTGAAAGGTGGCTTTAACCCTAGCAGCTGGATCTCTAAGACCTCTTCTGGCAAACATTTTATAATTCAAAACTGAATGCATAAAACTATTTGATTTTTTAAAAAATATTTGATAGATGGTAAAAAAAAATTAATGCCTGAAGCAGTAAAAGAGCAGATGCAAATCCTACTGGGACAACCCTTTGTCAATAAAATTGATGGCTCTATAAATATAATATCTGTGTCAGGTACGGTATCATAAAGTTCAGCTTAACTCAGGTACCCTCATAACATAGATAGGGACCAACCTAAACTGCCCTTTCCTAGGAAAGGAGGGACACGTCGAGAAGTAGGCAGCAGTCTAGAGTCACTCCTGGCATGTGAGTGATCCTTCTGCCAGATCACCTGGACTAACAGAAGCTGCAGGGTACGTGCAGCAGCCACGTGACAGAGAGGGACTGATGATATAAACTCTACTCCTGGGAATCAGAAGAACAAGCAAGCAATAGAATGAAGTCGGGGTATTAATTTAAGTCCACACTTATATTAATATTTCAACTGCTACAGAAACTAATTTCATTAGCAATATTGAAATTGTTTTTAAACTTTTGCTATATTAATTCATGATTCCTCAAAATCCATTAATCGTTAACATTATCAGTAGCCACTAAAGACCTTAAAATATTATATTCGTATTTATGCTTGTTTTATTACTGTATGAAGAGATTAAATTGAAAACTGAGTCCTCATTCAAAGTCAGTCCTGAAGAAGAGAAGGACTCCAGGACAGAGGGAGATGAGGGCAGCGATGCCGGAAAGAAAGACAAATAGACCAAATCTCCAGGGCCTTCATAAGGAGGGGGAAAAGGTTCATAAAGTTCCTAAGACACATTCCAGATCAGAGTGGCAGGAATGAGATCCCCCTGCATAACTGTTTTAGAGCCCAGAAAGGCAGATCGTGAATAAATAACTTAAATCATTCATCTTATTTGTTCTTCAAAACTTTCTTTTTTAATGAAACAGACAAGGGGGAGGAAACTTATCCAAAATCCTGGCTGTCATTAATCTACAAAAGCAGTCACAGTTGTTATAATGATATTTTATTACATTTTAGCTTTCTCCACAACACATCATCTTAAAATAGTTCAGCAATATTAACAGTAATATTACACATGGCCAGTAAAAAACTGACAAAAGTTAAGTGTTTCAATGTTCAAGATTTCAGTGTTGCTTAAGGCACAATTTGCAGAATGCCAGTTATACTTCTGACCCAAGAGCACAGCCGGTCAGAAGGCCACATCTGCTTGTGCTTCTGCAACAAGCATAAGCAGAAAAGGCAAAGTGCAGGCATGCACTGCCCTGCTCTTAAGCTCTTTAACAAAGCACATACAGACGCAGAGAGAAAAGCTAGCGTGATAGGGACATAAGCAGCTTAGTAGAAAATATATCTGCTTCCAAGTTCTCCTAAGTAAAAAGGAAGAAAACGTAAAATATTTGCAGGTTCTCAAGCAACAACAACAAAAAACCCATAACAAAACAAACACACCCCTTACTAATGAGTCCAAGAAGAGAGCTACAAATGGACATCCTCCAGTACAGTTAAAGAAACCTAGCTCTGCTTCAAATGACTGGCTGCAAAACACAAAGTGTTTGGTTCCCAACTGTCATTCACACCATGGCGACTTTCTCAAACTCTCCTCTGGGTAATGAACCTCTTTAGGAGTCTGTCACTACAAGTTTTAAAGAAGTAGATTGCAACTCTTTTTAATCTATGTTCCCTAAAATGTTTTCTCCCTTTATCTGCTATGTATCATTAGCTAAAAAGATGCTGTAGCTTTTACTTGTGGCTAATTATAGTACAACTTCTATAGATATTTTCATAGTGTTTTTTTTGCTCTCACCACTCCTTTCTGATCTGACCTCCATGTGAGTCATCCTTAAATATCTCTCCTTGAGATACGTTGCCTCTGGACACAGAACTGAAGGCAAGGCTGCATTCCCTGGGGAAATCCAATTCAGTGTATCATCTTGAGATGGACTTGCATTGCTAAAACAGAGCATGTCCCTGCAAGTAACTATATATATATATATACATATTCCTGCTATCATAAAGCAAAGCTACATAACAGACAACAAGAAAAAGAAATTGCTTGTAATATTTTCTAACTTATGTTCACAAAACACAGCCAATGTCTCTTGTGCAGATGTATGATTTGAGATGGGAGGACCTTACTTGACTTTTTTTTTTGAGACAGAGTCCCACGGTATCAGCCTAGCTCACGGCAACCTCAGACTCCTGGGCTCAAGCAATCCTCCTGCCTCATCCTCCCAAGTAGCTGGGACTACAGGCACATGCCACCATGCCCGGCTAATTTTTTCTCTATATTTTTAGTTGTCCAGCTAATTTCTTTCTATTTTTAGTAGAGACAGGGTCTCGCTTTTGCTCAGGCTGGTCTCGAACTCTTGAGCTCGAACAATCCACCCTCCTCGGCCTCCCAGAGTGCTAGGATTACAGGCGTGACCGACCACACCTGGCCAGGAGGACCCAACTTGAGACAGAAAAAATTCACTGCACAAAGGTAATGTATTGACAGGGTCAAATGAATTAAAGAAAAAGCTAACATCAACAGCTCAATTTGCTTCTCTACATAAGGTTATGGCATCTATGTGTGGGACACTCAAAGAGCCACAAGGGAAGTAGCATAACATAAAAATTAAAAACATGAACTTTGGAGCCAGACTCCTTGGCTTTAAATACATTTCACCACCTGCTAGTTGTGAGACCTTGATTGAGTTATTTAATTTCTCCCTCTGTATTTCTTTACCTGTAAAAATGAGAATAATCATAGCACTTGCATCAGAGAGTTGTTATGAGGATTCAATGACCTATCTCTGTAAAGTAATTAGGGATATATAACAAGTGTCTATTAAATAAAATGCTACACAAGTTTCAGCAGCCATGCAAAGAGCTAAAAGCAGTAAAACTCTTTGTAACAGCAGCAAAAGTTTAAAATGGGCTGGTGGGGACACGCCAAAAATAAAATGACACATCACTGAACTGGGTATGAGATTTCAAGTGTTGTCAAACATTAAATTAAATATAGACACAAAAGTGCTGGACTCTAAACATATTTGACCTTTCTAGGATTGGCACTAAAATATACCTAAATGTGCTTTCAGATTCCCATCTAGTAACTGAGCATTCCAGACCAAGTCTGGCCTGCATCTCTCTCTGTCCCTGAATTGTCATTTCAAAACTAAAGGACCGCTGGGTGTGGTGGCTCACGCCTGTAATCCTAGCACTCTGGGAGACCGAGGCAGGTGGATCGCTCAAGATCAGGAGTTCGAGACCAGCCTGAGCAAGAGCGAGACCCCCGTCTCTACTAAAAAAATAGAAAGAAATTAATCGGACAACTAAAAATATATAAAAAAAATTAGCCGGGCATGGTGGCGCATGCCTGTAGTCCCAGCTACTCGGGAGGCTGAGGCAGAAGGATTGCTTGAGCCGAGGAGTTTGAGGTTGCTGTGAGCTAGGCTGATGCCACGGCACTCATTCTAGCCCGGCAACAAAGCGAGACTCTGTCTCAAAAAAAAAAAAAGAACAAAGTAGGGAGTAAACCGGTGAGACTTAGGCTATAGCTATTAGGTTGAACCACATGAAATTGACAATGTCTGGCCAGTTTTTACCTTTAGAGTGGTTCAATATAATAAATAAAATGGCAAATATGGATTAACTTGCTTAATTTTAGGCCATATGAATGACTAGTTTCTATGTGGGAAGCTCCATGTGGGAGAAAGACCACTATATCCCATTTATATGAGAAAGGTCTTCCACATCAGTTTGAATTCTTGGATGTTTTCTCTAAATTCCTTAAAGATTATAATGAGAAATTTAAATGGGTCTCTTTAGTATAGACTGATAACTTACCATATTTCTGATTAAAAAGTTAAATTAGTTAGCATCATGGCCATGGTTTCTAGTTAAATAATCTTTTATTTAATAGCCATGAAGAAAACCAGCATTTTTAACTTTTCCAAAAATCAATGACAATTAAATTCCAGGATATGTATCATTTAATGTTAAAATAACTATTTCTTTTGTTTGATCTCTTTTTGATGATTACCAGCTTAACAAGAAATAACTAGTCAGTGTAGCTGCCTTATATTATTAAGCTTTTCATGTATATATTGTCTCCTCAATCAATGCTTAAAGTCTACATAAGAAGAGACTGGGCCACATGTGTCTCTGTAACCTCTAAAGAACCCAGCACAGTCAATGCACAGATTAGGGGTCAAAAATATTTTTTGATTAATTAACAATGAGTTATCTACTAAGTCCCACTCTTTAATATGCATCTAGATAATATCTGGCAATCTCTAAAAGTCAAAGTTTCTACAGAAAAAAAGTATAAACAGCTACTATGGGGACTTTTTCTTTTTAATTGAAGAGAACTTTTCAGATGCACTGATTAGAAAATATGTTGGCAATATACTGGTTCATTGTTTGTGTCCTTACAGGACTTGTCCAAAACTCAAAAACGTCTTTGTGGTATAATATTTCTGAGGGAAAGGGACATTTGAAAAATAGCCTTTTGCTTCCAAAATATTGAGGTTACTCATCCTCCAATTCCCTGAGATCATTAAGACCTGTTTGTTTGCCTTTCTCTTGTGCATACGGAAACCAAACAATGGCTTCTTCTTTCCCAATATGGTAATAACTCTTAACCCAAATTTTTGCCTAGGGAATCTCTCCAGCACATGGAAGAGAAATTTTTCTTTATCTATACATGTATCTTACTTGTTCTCCATATAAACTATGTGCCCATGAAAGGAACTCATAAATTTCTATGCTTTAATTCAAATGGTCAAACTCAATAATGTATGAGTCTCCTATGGAGTTAACTTGTACCCATGTCCTATCATAAGAAGTAATTCTTTGGCCATCAGTTCCATAAGCACAAATAAAAATATGTCTGATAAGTCTTGTGTTTAGAGAGCTTACAAAAAATACTAAGTAGCCATTTAAAATTAGTCTAAGATTCAGATTTCCTTAAAATATTACATTTTGAAGTATATATATAGAATATATAGTTAATGAAGATTAAACCAATACATAAAAATAACTTTCTGTGTTTTTAAAAGAAGGGGTTTAAGACTACTCAATATTACTGTTCTCAAAAGCCCATGGTAGATGAAATAGTGCTCAGTGATACAATTCTGTTATTTTTATGGTAAAATTATGAAAGAAACAGACCACAAAATAGTAATTCAGGGCTGAAAAGGAATTTAGAAATTGTGTAGCTTTTTTTTAAAACCAATGAATAAATTGTTTAAGATTAGTAATACCAAGAAGCAATTGGCTTCCTAGGTTTTGATTGCAGGAGAGAAAGTTGAAATATACTCTTGGAGAACTACATGTTTACTGCATACATTAGGTGACAAATGGGTGTTTTGCCAATGTAAATCTCATTTTCTTTTTGACTGTTTAACTTAACCTTGGAGCAAATTTGGCCCATCTTTCATTATTCCTGGTTTCAGGGAGGGTGCTATGGTTTAAATTTTTTTCTTTCTCTATTGAGCAACTATTAGATCAGTAACACTGTGTTGTATGCAACAAATTAAACAAATCCTCTCTTCTTTTAAGGAGTTTATATTACATTTGGTAGACTGACATGTAAACAACCAGCCAAAACAAAATGGAATGAGTTCAGTGCTGGAACAAAGTACTACTAAAGCAAAACAAAACAAAAAAAGATTCTGACTGCTTGATAGGGCCCAGGAGTCAGCTTCATGGGCAAGGCAACAATTAAACTGAACCTTGAAAACTGAGTTAGATGGGGAAAGATGGAAGGCAAAGGAAGTGCATGCTGTGGTGGGAATATGACAGGACACAAGACATGTTAATAAAATAGGTTTAGGCTTCTGATGGAGTTGCAGGATTCCAGCTCTGGCTAAGTTCTTGTGCAAAGCCCCATGAAGGATAGATACTAAACACAAATAAAGGGTTGCTGAATTGGATTGAATCGCGCAGGTTTGCACTGCTCTCCCAGTTTACCATATCTTTCTCTTTTTTTCTCTTTACTCACCAACTACCCTTTCCCAAGTCTTCATTGTAATATATTTTATGTAGAAAATATTTAATAAATGCATTTTGGAAAAATAAAATGAAACTTTTCTGTTCTCTCTCCAATCCCTACTGCCTCCCCTCTGTATGGGACCTCTAACGGCACAATATTTCTCCCATTCACCTTGAAAGGTAAACCTAAATTTGCCATTTAAGTGACTTGCAAAAGTAGACATGTTTTATAAGCTGGTGAAGAGGGGTCTTTGCTTAGCTGATAAAGTTTCACCTCATTGTTGCTTGTGGATAACCATTGAATCCTAGTATTGAAAAAGCATTAATGATAATGTATTTCGACATATATCAAGTTACTAGGCATTTCCTAAGCATTCTGTGACTATTTAATTAGAAATGACATTTCTGCTTTGATGTGTGCCATTTAATTCTATTCAAATTTTATTCAACCACAGATGTTTGCTGATGACTAAAAGGTCAAATCCATGAGAAAGTACAAATCTTTTAGCAGAATCTGTCACCATTACTAATAAAATAATTCAAAGTATGTATTCTTCTACTTAAAGCAAGTTAAAGGAAGGACAGAATATTTTTATTTTAAATGACTCCTTGTGGACTGAAAGTGTTTATCCATTACAGACTTAGAAAGCCCATCCAAGGGGAAATAAGAATTATGATCTCATTATTTTTAAGATTCTGTTATTTGCTCAGCAAAACATAATACAAATGTGAATTTTACTACAGTTATACAAATAGAAAGTAAATTAAATAATCCTACGAAATGTCTTTATTCCATTCAATAGAATTTTAAGAGGATATTTCCTTATGCTATTGAAAACAGAAACAGCAATACTGTTCTGGCAGATCAATTTCATGGTCTTTGGAAACTGAATGAAAACAAAATAACTCATTGCCCTATCTGGACAAAGTAGCAGTAATGGTAAAAAGAAAAATCAGATCTCCATTATTTTCCTTAACATCTTCCTTGTGCTTTTGGTTAGAAATGAGTTATTTAATAAAATTTACCTACTTTTAGTGAATATTTATCACAATCTCTGTACTTAATAACATGATACACCAATGCATATGGAATATAAGTGGCTATGACATATGCATTAATTGCTAAATTTGTCAGAAAGTGTGAGAATTCTGTGAATTTTTTTCACATACCATGTGTCCAGGAATATTGTTTTAAAACCTGCTAAGTATTTAGGATATGCTTCTCTTTCCAAGTTCCTAAAACACCATGTGCAGTTAAAAAAAAAAAAAGATTCACTGTCTCTTGGGGAAATATGCAAGTGCCAGAGATGCGCGAGTCAGGCGGCAGTTTCCCACAAACTCCACGACTTCTCTTGAGCATAGGAAGGGAAAGAAAAATCCTCTAAAAAATTAACCACATGTTAGTATTGAAACGGTGCCAGGAACACAGACAGCCCTAGAAGGTTTGTTTCAAATTAATATTGATGGAGCCGTGTGGCAGGTCAAGGAAATGGTATATCTTGCTCTTAGAGTTCACAGGACTGAGTATTTTTATTTAGAGCAAAAGGAAAACTTGGAAAACAAACAGCAGTGGGAATGATACTACTAACACTCACAGTCTGACATTTTTAGATTAATGCATAGTGAGAGAGTGGCTCACTTTCTCCATCAGTCACTCATGTAATGAAATCCCTGGGAGGCAGAGGGATTGTGTTTGGCAGAAGGTGACAGGGGTGTTACGAAGCCTGCCTGGTGAATGAGACTATTGCATTTTGCTGAAATTTTTGAAGTATTGGGTTAATATCATTATTATAACTGTGTCATAGCAAAAATATGTCACATTATAGTGGTCAAGATGATTACAGTTTAATGCATATAAAGCAAAACCAACCTGCCCCTCCTCCACAAAAACAATTTTTCCTTTTTTTTGTTTTTTGTATGGACTGATTGTATACAAATTGAAAAGCTGTGCATGCTTAATTTTCCAAGTATTGTCTGTTAAGTAGTAATTTTTTTCCATAAATAAATAACAGTCATTATTAATATAAATATCTGACATCAAAGCTGGCAAACAGTAGACACTCAATAAATAAGTTTTGTTGCCCTTAGTTTCCTGAACCTCTTCAGCATTCTTTAAATTACATATTGCTATATGTATCCACAGGTTTTTTGTTAGTAGTAGCAGCTACCATTGTAGTAGTAATTGGATACCAATATCTTTCAATTATCCGAATAGGCACTTCTACATTTTAATAAATATCTTCTTTCTATACCTCATATAAAATTCTTCTGACACTCTCTACATTCAAGTGAACCTCATTCTACTCTCTTTACCTCCTTTTTTCTCATTCCTGCCATCTTTCTTTTGGAAGATCAGAAAATTTACAGCTCAAGGGAGAACTTGACACCATTTAGGGTATCCTTGTCTTTAAGCAGATTTGACTACTAAGGCTTAATAGGGACAATGCAGATTTAGAAATTAGTCATCCTTCCTTCCAGATCTCTGTTCTTTCCATGTTCCTATGTGTTTCATATCTCATAGGGATGTCTGTATTTACAGGGCCATTGCCTCATTCTATAAGCATTTTTTTCTTTCTCTTTAAAAATTACCTGTATTTACCTCTTGCCCTAGTATTTCTTCCAATTCTCACTGCAGTCATTAGAGCTTACGTAAAAGTTACTTACAGTGAGGCTCTATTGGAAAGATTTCTTGCCATATCATGGGTTTTTCTTAATTTTGTCTAGTTTTAGCCTACAACTTGCCACATCTAAGTATGGATTCCCTGTACTTAAATACTTAGGTGTGGCTTTCATCTGCTGCAGGTGTGTCCCAAACTTCAACCTGTACTTTGGGAGTTGCTGCTAAATACTCTGAATACTCTGATTCTGACCCCCTGGCATTTTTTTCTGATTGTACTAAGTGTGTGAGTGACTCTTGGCTCTCTTCTTGTCTACCCAGCTCAATACCCTCCTCCACAGCAAATGCCCTAGGTTTCCACCTCTTTTCCCAAACTCTCATCAACTATCATTGCATTGCCCTGTCCTTCCAAGCTTTTCCCAACTCCTGGCTTCAAGGGCTCTGTCCTGACACTGAATTATTCTGTTCTATTCCCCTGGTGGTCCCAAGGACAACAGGCTCCCCTAGCAAGGATCACTCTAGTCTCCACCCATTCCTCCTTTCTTCGAACTTGCATCATCATCCTAGTGAGAGCCATAGAATTTCACACCAATTGTTTCTCATTGTACAGAATTAGATTTTCTTTACATATATGAAGATTAAAAAAATTCTCTTGATCTGCTTCTGTCTCTGTCAGCTTGAACTCTATGCTGATCTTTAGCTCAGCATTCACCTTTTTCTATTGCTCCTGGAAATATCCTCTTCATTCTCCAGGGTGCAATTTATCAGTCATCCTCTCTATATAACTTTTTTCTCAGTTCTGATTCCCTTGGAATTAATCAATCTTGTTGCACTGCACCCTGGGCCCCTTATTCTCATGGCTATCAGAGTCATTTTTATTTATTTCCCCTCGAAATGTATAAGCTCCTTGAGATTAAAAACAAATCTTGAATCTTTAAATTGTTTGCTTTTCTTTTAAGCTTTTCACAATTTCTGCCCTTGCTAAAAACAGACTCGCAATTCTTTATTAGACTGAAGCTGTGGACTGCAGAGATAATGTCTTCTTATGCTTTTGCACCTCTCAGAGCACCAAATAAAATGTTGAGCACATAGGGGTCATTCCATACACTGACTGCTTAACCATCTGACCAGAAATCGAGTAACAGTTCCCTGTTTGGTTGTGGAGAGACAGAACCCTCTGTGTAAATGGCTTTGGGGAACAAGGGAAGGGCTATGATGAAAGTTTAGGGCTCAGGAAGGAAAGGCATTTAGTTTTTGTATTAGTCTTTTAATCTCAGACATTTCTAGGCTTTTGTATGGATGTGTACCGTTCTGGTGTAAAAAGATAAGATAGCAAAAGAGAACAGAGGAATAACAGGTGCAAACACGTTCACTGGGTCCATGGAAGTCATGGGATGGTAAGAGATGCAGTGTGCTGTACTTCAATCACAAATTGGTTTCAAGCACACACATCTCTGGTTAAGAGCCACTGACACAGTGTAGGGAGAAGTAAAATACCAAAAGCTATGGATACACAGCTACTGTTATAATGTAGCAAGTTTAGCTTTGAGTTTCCTAGCAGTAAAAGCAAAAAAAGGAAAAGTTTTATTTTATGCATCTTTTGTCCATCTCAATGCAGGGCACAAAGTAATGCTCAATAAATTTATTTTTATTTATTGAAAGCAATCCTGAATGTCTTTTTGGTATCTATGGGGATAGAATCTCTAGATTTAAAAAATTCTTGTAGTTGCTCAAAAAGGCACATAAAAATATTGTCAATTAAGTATATCTTTAAGAATATCAATATATTTGTTTGGGAAATATGTTGATATTTAATAATGCATACATCTATTTAATTACTGGGTAACAAAAAAATTCAAAGATTAAATCCACATTTGTTTTTGGCATTTTTCGTTTTTAGTTATACATATCATATTTAAATGTGATATGATATTTGCATGAGCATGTAAGTGATTCTTAACCCTGAATGAACATTAGAATTACCTCCTAGGTAATTCTAATCACCTTTAAAAAAATCCTTTAAAATATTCTTATGTCCATTTTTCACCCCAGAACAATTACAGTATGTCAGAATCTCTGGAAATGGGATGTAGGCAGCAGCATTCTATAAAATTCTCTAAGCAATTCCAACGTGAAGTCAAGGTTCCTGCTTAGATCAAGAGTATTCAAATTAGAGAACTTGTGAATCATCAGCACTGTTTGTTGAAAATGCAAATTCCCCTCTCCCGTACAAGTGAAATTCTGATCCAATAGGTTTATGTGAAATTTGCACGTGATTTTGCTGTAGGTGGTCTCTGACAAACAAAGACCTATGAAAAAGAATCAAACACATCCTCAAAAGAAATCTAAGAGTAAATGCTGGCACAAGAATTGAAAATGTGAACATTATTTCCAATGCTGTTTACCTTTTACCAGTAAATATGGTTATTGGATACTTTTAATCTGTGATGGATGCATGTAGAGTCCAAGAAGCTCCTGAACTATTCACCGGAGCGTAGCAGTAGATACACTTAAGGGCAACTGAACACTGAGATACCTTAAGCCAATCTTTTGAAAAATGATTTTTAGGTTTTATTTTGGGGTAGTACTCATTGTCTTCATCTTTCTCTACTGTATTTTTGAAGATGAAAAGGGAGCATACTTTGAACTTAAAAAACATACTTTCTCCAATGAATAAAAATATTAGAAATTTACCTGAAACATATTGGTTTATTAAATTTGGTAATTGATTTAAAAATTCTATATAATGACAAGGCCAAGAAGAATCAACATATTTCTCTAAATCTAAAAACCAAATGTTTATGAATCACAGAATTTTATAAACCACTAGATTTTTAAAATGTATTTTATTGCTGCTAAATTTCCAGCAATGGATTATATTATGCATAAATGATTACTGAAATGGAAAATGTTCACAATATATTTGGAAGTTTAAAGGATTTATAACGTGGTATGTGTGGCTAATTGCTATCAGATCTAGTTTCATGAAGAATATTGAAGAGAATACCTAGACAACAAATGAGAATAATCTACAAAATCCGTAATTGTTTCTTCCATGAGTGTTTATTAAGCTATGGCAACAGTTTGTGCTCTTTCCGTTGTCCCTCACAGAAACACGATTCAAACTAGCTTCAGAAAAAAGAAAATGCATGGGTAACATAGCTGAGAAGTCCAAGAGGTAGATTCAGACACAGATAGATCCAAAAATCAAGCATTGCTATCATAACTCTTATCTCTCATGTCTCTGCTTGTATCTGTGATGACTTCATTTCCAGGTAAGCTTTCTCAATGCAATGGCAAACATGGCCACCTGGGGTTTAAGATACACCTTTCTTAGAAAAAGTGCTCTGGGAAAAAGAAGGAATACTTTTTAACTGTTTAGGAGGCTAAGATCTGACTGGCTAGAATGGGTGACATGCTTACTCATCTCTAGGGCTTGGAAAAGGGAATTGTGGGTGGGAAAGCAGGGGAGGATGTGGTGGAGAGGGGGTCATGTGATTGTCAGCCTCCTAAAGCCAGGTAAAGCAGATACTAAAACAGAATGATTCTGAACACATAAAAGGTAACGGTTTCCTAGAATAGTTGGAATAAAAAACAAGTCCACAGAAAGAAATATTTTTTCTGCCAGATCTTAGAAATTCATATATAACATTTTATCACAGCTCTTGTATATCTCCGTATTTAAGCTAGTGGTTTTCTGCCTCCCTATCAAATTTCCTTATTAAAAAGAACAAAATTTCTATTTATTGAAAAGCATTCTTAGGTTGATATTTGAAAATAATGGAGCAAATCAACTTGAGATCTCTAATTACACAATTTCAACAGGCTAACTAAATGGGACTAAAATAAATCTACTTTCACACAAATTATTATTATGAACTCAATATTGTGTTATATTGAAAATGAAACCCAAGTATTGGCAGCTTCATAACAGACATTTATTGCATATCCTTGACTATAGCAAATATTAATGAGATATATCCTAAATAAATAGTATACATGAGAACTGTGATCTAGTTTGGGAGCAAAATATACACCTAAGAAAAATTGTGAACAATTGTAAAATATCACCAACACTAAATGATATAATGCAACTTCTATGTGCTCATGCTAATAGGAACATTAGAATTCTCATTTTAATTCCACAATATTATAGCTCATATATACACAACAGATTTATTCATATTCTATTAAACATTATTGGAGAGGTATGAAATTATTCTCACTAAGAAAGGCAATATTCTAAATCAATTTTAAGCTTGATTTTTGCTTTACACCAGCCAGGGCTGGAAAATCTCTTTCATTCATAGGAAGAGAGGTAGGAAAGAGTGTGAAGTGTCTCTCAGCGAAAAAGCAAGTGAGAAAAAGACTTAAATGGTATTTAATTTTGGCAACTAGGAGATGACTAGTGAAATTTTTAAGAGTAGTTCCAGTAGAGTGGTGAAGATATAAGACAGAGTCACATAAAGTGTAAACAGGAGGTGAGAAAACGAAGACAATGATATTAGACTGGCCTTACAAGAAGCTGTGCTGAGAAGGAAAAATTGTTCAAGAGGAGCTGCTACATGGTGGTGTGCTGTTGGTACAGGTTCCTCTCCTCTCCTCTGTTTTTTCTTTTTCTTTTCTTTTTTCAAAGATAGGGGAGACTAAATCTAACTTATAAGTTGAAGAAAAAGCCAGTTTAAATGGAAAAGTTATTGACAGCAGAGACATTTGGGAAGCATGATGAAGTAAAGCCGCTGAAAACTGTAGGAGGAGATGAGATGCAAAATATAGGAGAAGGTGTTAGCTATTGAAGGGAGGAGGAAATCCTATTCTATTAGGGCTGAAAAGGGTTCATGAAAAGGAAAACACGTTTGTGGGGAGAGAATAGGAACTTGGAGGACTTATTTAACCTATGGCTCTAGTTTCTTTTCTACTAAAATGGCAAGACTCACTGCTGAAAGTATGAGGGTGTTGTGGGGCCCGGTAAGGCTTGATGGATGTGATGAAAGATATCTTTGGAACAGCCACTTCAGAGGCTGCAGAGTGTCACATTTCCATAGAGGAAACTTCTGTTAAGGTAGCCACAGGTCAGAGAAAAAAGCATGGATTAAGAGTTATTCTTACATAAACCAATCACAAATGCCTGTCCCATATGCAAAAAGTTAACAACCAAATCTGCATTTCTGACTGACAAATATCTAAATGATAAATGTAATCATGAATTCCATGAGTCTCAAACTTTCTTCCCCCAAAATGCCAAGTAACTGATTTTTGTTTTATTTCTAAAGCTCATAGACTGAGATGAGATTATGCAATTATATGTAGGCTATCTTCAATTATGTATGCTGTCAGGATACTTTTGTCCTATAAACTTTGTAATATGTGATCCGTTGATTCAACAATATCTCTCTTGGGAGCAAATACTGAAAAAATTGGCAAAATTTTTCTCCAAGTACCCTGTGTTCATGAGAGGAAAAAGAAAAGTGGATGTTTCTACAGAATCGTGGATTTGATGGCAATAGAACAAACTTCTATTTAATTCCATAGTTTTAAAATGAGGATGGTGGTCCAGAGAGCCAAGGTGCTCGAATAACTGGCTAGCAATGAGTTGAGATGGACTAGTGAGTTCTAAACCACTGCTCTTTTTATCAGATAACTCTCCATAATTCAAGATGTCATTGCTCTAGATTTCAAACATATACAGGCAGTACATTGAAAACTAGTAATTTAAATTTCCCCTTCTCAATCCACAAAATTTGTTAGCATTTTATTTGGAGTTATAAAAATATGCAGGTATGAGAGTGAGTGTTAAGAGAGTGTATGTGTGTGTATGTGTGCATATGTACAAGACAGAGACACACAGAGGAATGACGTGGCTGGGGCCTTTGGGTAGTGTTGGCAGGGTGAAATTGAATTCCCTTAACATTGTAATATTCTGTCAATTAAGTATTGACAGATTAAGCATTGACAATTAAGTATTGTCAATTATTGAGTATTTGTTATATGTAAGAAACCATACTAGATTTATGGGGAATAGAAAATACATGATACCTTTAAAGACTTGGGAATTCAGGATATTATTACTAAAACATTTAATAAAAATATAAAGCAATATTTGATAAATTGTCAAAGCTGGAGTGGACTGAAGTTTGTTTAAGAAAAAGGAAAAGTCTGTTTAAGAAAAAAGAGGATGAGCTTTCTCTGCCTTAGGTACAGAGAAAGGGGCAGCATTATGAATTTATGCTTGAATTTTTAGGTTGCTTTATTGAACATACAAACAAACTAGTGTGAAATGCAGAGCAGAGGGTAAATATCCCGATTGTTTCACACTTAAGGATAGTTGTGGTTAGCTAAAAGGTTTATATATATTGTTGTGGGTTAAGTTGTGTTCCTCCCAAAGATACGTTCAAGTCTTAACCCCTGGAACCCGTGAATGTGACCTTATTTGTAAATAGGGTCTTTGCAGATGTAATCAAGTTAAGACAAGGTCATACTGAATTAGGGTGAACTCTAATGCAATGACTGGTGTTCTTATAAGAAGAGGGAAATTCAGACACAGATACAGACACACAGAAGAGAAGAGCATGTGATAACGGAAGCAGAGATTGAAATGACACATCCCCCAGCCAAGGAGCACCAAGGAATGCTGGCAACCTTCAGAAACTGGGGAGAGCCAAGGAGGGATTTTTCCCTAGAGCCTTAAGAATGAGTATCACTCTTCCGACACCTTGATTTTGGAATTTGAGTCTCCAGAACTGTGAGAGAACAAATTTCTTTTGTTTTAAATCACTCAGTTTGTGATAGTTTGTTATGGCAGCCCTAGGAAATAAATACACACATTTTTCTGGTAAGCCCACCAAAGGAGTC
>CAUYSK010124371.1:0-48036 GCA_963575035.1 Avahi laniger | reverse complement strand
TTATGTCTTCTTGTTGAACTGTACCCTTCACCATTATATAGTGACCCTCTTTGTCTTTCATTACTTTTGTTGATTTAAAAACCAAGTTATCTGAGATCGAAACTACCACACCAGCCTTCTTTTGGCTTCCATTTGCTTGAAATATTGATTTCCACCCGTTAACCTTGAGTCTAAAGGCATCCTTGCATGTTAGATGTGTTTCCTGGAGACAGAAGATGCTTGGCTTGTTTTTTTTTTATCCATTCAGCCAGCCTATGTCTCTTGAGAGGGAGTTCAAGCCATTCACATTTATTGAGAGAATCGATAAGTGGGGTGAATTACTGTTCATTCTGTTGGGTTGCGTTTTGTTGCTTTGTTTTCTCTCTTGAGCCATTGTGGAATCTAGGCTTTAATCTTTAACTTTTGAGTGGTTTTACATTCGAGAGTATTTATCGTGCTGATCCTTGTGTAATTCTGTTTTGAGTACTTCTTGGAGAGCTGGTCTTGTCTTGGTGATTTCCCTCAGTCTTTGCTTATCTGAGAATGTCTTTATTTATCCTTCATATATGAAACTTAGTTTTGCAGGGTACAAGATTCTAGGCTGGACATTATTCTGTTTCAAAAGAGTGAGAATGGGGCCCCAGTCTCTTCTTGCTTGTAGGGTTTCAGTTGAGAAGTTTGGAGTTATTCTGATGGGGTTTCCTTTGTATGTTACTTGTTTCTTTCGCCTTACAGCTCGTAGAAGGGCCTCTTTAGTGGATATTTTGGTCAATCTGATGACTGTATGATGTGGTGTTTTCCTATTTGCATTGAATCTCCCTGGGGTCCACTGAGCTTCTTGTACCTGTTTATCTATATTTTTAGTTAAGCCTGGGAAATTCTCCTCTATTAATTCTTCAAATAGCTTATCCAGCCCTGAGTGTATTCTTCTTCACCTTCTGGAACCCCTATCACTCTCAGGTTTGGTTTTTTCACATAATCCCACATTTCTTGTAGGCTTATTTCTTTTCTCTTAATTTTGTGCTCTATCTCTGTGACTGACTTATTTAATTAGAAGGAGTTTTCTTCAATCTCTGAGATTCTTTATTCTGTTTGATCTACCCTGTTCTTGAGGCTTTCCACTGTGTTTTGTAGTTCCCTTAATAAGCCCTTCATTTCCAGGAGATTGGTTTGATTTTTCTTTAATATTTCAATTTCTTTAGTGAATTTTTCTTCCAAGTCCTGGATTTTTTTTTTTGTGGTTTCTTTGTGTTGGTTATTCATTTTTTCTTGCATATCATTTAGTTTTCTTACAATCCATGTTTGAAATTCTTCTTCTGTCATTTTAGTGTTTTGAGTTTAGTTAATGTCAATTGCTGTGGAGCTGTTGTTCCTCTTTGGGGGTGTGCTTTCCGTTTGAGTCTTCATACTTCCAGAGTTCTTTTGCTGGTTCCTTCCCAGCTGGATCAGTTGTTCCTTCTTGCCTTTAGATTTTCGTTTGGATAATGACACACCCTGTTTAGTCTCTGAGCCAGTAGGTGGTATTTGTGGGTGAGATTCAACCACACTCTTTATGATGAATCAGTAGATGCGTAAAAGGATGTGCAGGATGACCTCCCTGTCAGCAGGTGGCACTTGCTGGGAGAAATGAGCTGCAGTGCTGTTTTTGTGTCCTATAGCCAGCTCTTGTTCCTCTAGAGAGGCCCCCTTGTGCTTTGGGTGGCGGGTGGGGCCTTGGGACTTCCAGGTGTGTCCTTATTCTCCACCTCAGTGGGGGGAGTGAGTCTAGGTGGGGCTGGGTTGCGTAAGCCTGCCCTCATGCTCCACGACTGCTTTTAGCAGGGGTCAAAGGTCTGCTCTTTGTTTCTGTGCAAAGCTTCCGGGAGGGGCTGAACTGGCTCCACTCAGCTGAAAGTCTGGGCTTGGAGGATGGGGCTGTCTGAGACCCGCAGTCTGGAGCAGGTCTTGCTCCCCTCCACCTTCCCCCTCTTCGGTGGCCTCTCCCAGGCCTCTCCCAGCAAGTAGGACCTCAGGCCGATGGATGTCCCCTGGCTGTGATGTGGGCCGGGAGGTTCCCTACCCAGGATCACAGCCTGAGCTGGGTGCACAGTCCTTTTTTGGGAGGAGGGTTGCCGCTCAGGCACTCTGATCTGCCACTGAAGGCACTCATTTTTCAGTAGGCTCTTTCACAGATCTCCCTTCTGTGCCCCAGGGCAGCGTAATCCTGACCTGGATGTACAGGGTCTGGTATGCAGGCCTGTCCCCTGGGCCCTGGAGATCAATCCCTGACCGTGCCAGGGGGAGGAGTGCTGGTCTTGAATCATCTACATGGTGCCTAAGCTGGATATATTTCACTCCCCCTCGGGATTTGCCCCGCTCTCCTGGAGTCCCCAGGCAAGCAGCACCTGGGAGGGCTGGCAGATAGGGAGTTCACAGTCTGAGTACCCCTCAGTCTGCTGTAGGGCCCGAAAAGGAAAGGTCCCATTCCTTGGAGATGTCTCAGTGTGATGGCTAAATTGTCTCTCTGGGCACCCACAGGTAGGGAGGGGGAAGGAAAGAGTGGAGCAATATGACGTCTGATGATAGGCTTGGGTCTGCATGCGGGGAGGTGCCCTGAGGGAGCTGGGAGCCCAGCGCTGTGTCAGCAAGAGGCCACTGCTCACCGGCAGCAGCTGTCTCTGGGCTGGCATCGGCAGGTCTCTCCAACCACTCAGGAGCCCACCAGCAGTCCAAGATGCAAGGGAGGGGAAAATTATCTGCTCCACCTACCCTTGTCGCTGGTCTCCAAGCCTCTCAGGGATCTTTCTCTTTCCAGTTCTCCTCCGCAACGTCTTCCCATGGAGTCTCCTGTAGTTTCAGGCCCCCTCCTTCCGACCCTCACCCGATCTATGTTTCTCTGCTTGTTTATTTTTTTCTCTTTCTTCTAAAATTTGTCTTTTTTGCAGAGACACTCTGACTGGCGGCTTTTCTTATCCGCCGTCTTGGCTCCTCTATTCAAATTTTTATATACGTCTCCAGTATATTTTCAGTAGACTTTTGGAAATATTCATTAAACCTTTTGTGTGGACTATACATTCTTGAGATCTGGGAAAATGTGGTGTAAGTTTTTTTTTGTTTGTTTTTTCTTTTCTTTAGCATTTACTACTTCCTTGGAAAGTATGGACAAATGTTATATAGCTGATAAATGTCTTTGCTTTATCATCAGTAAGCAAACATTTCTGAACCATAACCCTAAGTTATTGCTGTCATTGTATAATATTTCAAATTATAATTTTAAGCTATTTTGGAGGTAACTAACATTTGGAGGGCTTTTATATGTTTGCACTATGGGATTCTCATGACTCTGCGAGTACTGTTTCTCTCCTATGGAGAATAACCTAAAGGCTCTGGTGGACTGAACACTTGGGCTATCTATGTCCCTGCCCATAAGATAGATCCTATCAAATCTCATTCCCAAGGGAGGCAGCTGAAACACACATATAGCTCAATGACAAGAACACAGTCTCTGGAATATACCAAGCTTCCTCACTTTCAAGCACTGTTACCTTGACAAAGTTGCTTAACACTGGGGCTCAGGACACACCACCTTACTGTATGACTGCAGGAGAGCAGAATATATCTGGTCTCTAAAATATACTTCTTTGGTATATTTTGAGCTAGTTACTCTGAGAAATTGTAGATACAGGAAAAGCTCTGAAAAGCTGTCCTTTTGTAAAAGAAATTTACATCTATAAAAAATCATAATTGTTGTGAATCCCTTCCCCAGGAATCTCATAAACTAAGGAAGATTACCATGGGAGAGGAGACTGGACGTCCACAAACCCAGACAGACCTGTCATACTGAGGTCTTCTCTGACGTAACTTTTATTACCTGAGAGACTTTTATCTGCATAACAAGACAACTTTTATTCATCCTACATTTCCTCCCCTCACCCTCCAGGAAGCCCCAAGCCCCTATTCTTTTCTGTAGCCCAGGATGCTATATAAGCTTCAATCATCTGATCCTTCTTTGAGTCTCATATTTTGTGGGACTCTTGTGTGTACATACAAAATTAAATATGGTTCTTCTCCTGTTAATCTGTTTTATGTCAGTTTAATGCATAGCTCAGCTGAGGAATCTTGAAGAGTTAAGGGAAGCCATTTTTCACTCCTCTCCATTTACTCCTCTAAACTTTAGTTTACTCATGGGTATAATGGAGACATTTGTACTGTGTTACGTTCCTCATACGGTTGTTGTGAAGATGAAGTCTGGTGTACATTAAGAACTCAATAAATTCTATTGGTATTATTATTATTATTACAGTTGACCCTTGAACAACGTGTGGGTTAGAGGTGCAAACAATCAAAAATTTTTGTGTAAATTTTGACTCCCACCAAACTCAACTACAGATAGCCTGTTGTTGACCGGAATCCTTACCAAGAACATAAACAGTCAACTAACACATATTTTGTATGCTATATGTATTACATACTATATTTTTACAATAAATTAAGCTAGGAAAAGAAAATGTTATTAAGAAAATCATAAGGAAGAAAAAATATATTGACTTCGTTAAGTGAAAGTGGATCGTCATAAAGGTCTTCAGTCTCATCGTCTTCATGTTGAGTAAGCTGAAAATGAGGAGGAGGAAGGGGGGAGTTGGTCTTGCTATTTCAGGCGAGGCAGAGCTGGAAGAAGATCTGAGTATAAGTGATCCATGTAACCCAAACCCATGTTGTTCAAGGGTTAACTATTAATATATCTTTACTTATGAGTATTTGGTGAAAAACTAATGATATTTTTACTACTGATAATATATGTTCCTTTGTTTTCAGCTTAGAATAAACTTTCTGTATTTGACTGGGAAGGATTTTCTTCTATTTTTAAAGAAAAATAGTGTATTAATAATAATAATATAAATTATTCTTAATAAAGCCCTATTGTCAAACTTTGTGTAAATATCTTATATCGATTGTTTCATTGACTTAATTCTATAAATATATGTAAATCACTTAATGTTGAAGGCAAATTTCAAAAATAATTTTTGTCACTAATATGTAATGAATGAAAATGATGTAATTTCTTTGAACTATAGATAGTGTATGCATTAATGTGCATTTCATCAGTTTCTCAATGGAATTTATAACTCATTCCACTCCCCCAAATGATTAAAAATCACTGCTCTCTAAATATTGATTAAAATTCTTTTTGGAAAGGAGAAATGTTCATTAAAAGCACTAAAATAAATTCTATAGTGCTTCAGCCTCATGCAAATTTTTAGTTTGTTTGGGGGATTTTAGGAACAATAGCAAGGAGATCTTTTTTCCATATTTAGCACAGACCTAAGTCATTACACATTCCCACTGAGAAGTTTAAAACACAAGTTTAATTATAATAAAACTTTAAAATCAATTTAGGGGCTGAAAAGGTTCTATTCTTTTTCTAAATTCTAAACCAAAATTCATGGTGTTTCAAAACAAAGAGCATGTGCAATCCTTTTAGTTTGTGTTTTAATATTAAGCTGTGGTCCATGGCCCCTTGTTGTCTTTTTTGTTTATGTTTTTTAAGCCAATCCTGTAATAACTTTTTTTAAAACTATAGTATAGGGTCCAATTAAAGAGTTAGAACCTGCCAAAGATGCCCAAAGGGAAGGAGAATGACACTATTCACTGCTAGTTGCAGCTTCTAGGCAAGATCTGGAAAGAATTGGATAAAGGATTTTGAATATTTCTTTGTCTAAAATACTTTGTGTGACTAGTAGTTAACACATGTCAGAATTTTCTGTATTTCTTTCTCCATTAAAAAAAAAAAGTCAATTGCAATTTCTATCCTGATCAGTATTTTCACAGTACATAAAACGATGTATCTAATTTTTTTAAATAGTGTTGTATTATTTGCCTGAGTAATGGGTTCTCTCTGGTATTGAGAAAGACTGAGCTTGGCATTATCTTGACCGTCACAGTGATGGTCTCATTAGATCTTCTGGGTCTTTCCTCTGTGAGTATTTCAGTGACATGTTAAAGGTGCCCTTGAAGGTTTCTTTGAGCTGTGAGATTCTGTGATTCTTTAACCATGGGTTGTTGATGAGGATCAGAGTTTTAGAGTTTGAAGTTATTTTAAAATCATGCACTCCATAAGCATCAGAAGTTAACTTCTCATGCAAGATTACAGTATTAGAGGGACAGCAGTCCCACCTCAGGACTCGACATCTGATCAGATATTTCTCCCTGAAATGAAAGAAGGTAAATTTTGTCGCTGTAACTCATATGTGGAACGCACACTAAAGACTATCTCAGGAAGCCTCAGAGGAGGTTCTTTTCAGAATTGTGTCCTTGTTATGTGCACAAACACCTCAAGTTGGCTATAATAAAAACAAGGATTCGCTTATGGTTTTGAGATGAGTTTATGGTTTTAAAAAGGGTAATAAGGAAAAGAGAAGAGAAAGGGAATTCTTATAATAGAGTTGAATTTTTTACATCATTTTTGTTTACCTACAGGGCTTCTCTATAGTCTCTTTACTTTATAGATCATTGAACAATCCCCTTTTACTTACATTTGCATGGTGTAACTTATTTTTCTGAATTATGCTCTAAATAGGCTCATCCATGCCTTGTAACATAGCTGTTCACACAGAATTTTGTAGTATTAACCTTGCTAGGGTGGCAATATATTCAAACATTGATTTAAGAGTAGGGTAGAAAAAGAAGTGGAGGAAATGATATTGGGAAGTAGATGTTATGGAAGAGAAATGGTAATGTGAATTATGAAGTTATGGAGGTAAATAATTTCCCAAAGACGTTTCCATACATTGGAAAGAAAAACAAAATTACTATATTGAAATCCTCTTTTATCTGGTATCTTGATATTAAACATAAAAACTATATATATACATACGCATATACACATATATATATGTACATTTTTAAAAGAGGACAATCTGTGACTTAGAGACATAAATGTGAATTTTTAACTTTGAGATATCTTTAAAAACCGAAAGTAATTTGTGATAGGAGGTTTCATTTTGCTCAGTGATCTCATATTCTTTAATTTAAATATTGTTTCAAAGAATATTTTTGCATCTAATCATTGGCCATTCTCTCTCTTTGAAGTGGGTGACATAAAAAGTGTAATATAAAAAAGAAGCTTCTGTGAAATGGAGACAGAAACACATGACCTCACGAAAAGGAAAAAAAAATAGGAACATTTCAAGGAGAGAGTAAGCATTCCTTGAATATGACATTTCTGGAAAAATGGTCTCGATCACTTATTTTTATATGAATGAAGGGTTTTGTTTATTTGTTTGATAGTACATTAAAAAAAAAAAGAACAAAAACCTTGGTTCCTTAAGGGCTAGACATGATAAATAGAATTTGTAGCCTCTCACATACAACTATAAAATATTTCAATTTATAAAGTTCTTCCAGATCCTTTTTTCAAAAAAGATGTTTTTTTTTTTATAGTTTTTGTTTTGTTTTTACAAACAAATTTAGAAATCATTTGCCAAACTTTGAAAGCAGTGTGACTACTATAACAGAAAATAATACAACATGGTAAAGACACTGATAAAAAGCAAGTCTCCTTTTTCAGTTTGGAAATGTTGAAGTGCGAGAATTAATGGGAAGAGCCTTGAATACTTAAGAAACTGGGGCCCAGGGAGTGGGTGCTTCCAGATGTGCTGTTCTCCCATTAACAATCCTATCATATATCCAAGATTTGACTAATTTTATTTTCAGAAGATAAAAGGTGTCAAATTATCCACCACAGTGGCACCTTTAATGAGCTGGGGTTATTTTACCTCTTAGCTTGCATGTGAAAATCAATAGATAAGCTCACTCTTTAGCTTTCAGTCAAGTCAGAACACATTGGGAGTAGGGCTGCAAAGTTTATTTGTGGTCCCGTCATATACAATAAAGATCCTGTAGTGGTTATTTTTCTGTCACCTGTGCTTGACCTGAAAAATTTTAATAGGATCTAAAATATCCCATGCTTGACCTTCTACTGTCAAATAGCAATCAAGATATTGTGTTTAAAACTGACTTTAAAGCAGAAAACACATTTGCTAAGCAATATTGAATGAAATGCAGATTTCTCAGTAGTCGCTAGTAAAATAGTTGGTAGTGTGCAAATACAAACTTAAAATATGGAGAACAAGCATAACACTATGCTTGAGTCTTTTTACTCATCAGGGGAAATAATTCAAATCTTTAAAGTTCGGTTAGCTTTGGACATATGTTTTTAAAATAAATATATGGGTATCTAAAATATTAATTTAAAATTGCATGTTCCCAAATTTTATCACATACCCAATAAATTCTGAGCTAGTTTATGCTACCAAGTGGTTATTTATACATCGTACACAATGCTACTGAGTGGTAGCTTTATTAAGTACTTATCCGAGAAAAGTATTTATTAAAAATATAAATGATACAATCAAAAGAAAGCATCAATATATTTAAAAATAAATTTGGAGAATTCATACTATGACATATTTGGTAGGAAGACAGGAGCCTAGAGATTTTAAGTGCTTAATCTTTTATATATCATTATCTGAATGATATATAGTGTACAAATTCTTCATGCTCAAATGCTCATCAGCGTTTTTTCCCTCTAATTTTATAGAGGTTATATAATTTTTGATATTTGGATTGCTCATTTTATTGAAGACTATGGTCAGCTGTAGGTTAATAGAAATAGTGTGGCCCAACTGCATACAGTAAGTTTTGAATCTGCTTATAAAGACATGTAAAAGTGCACCCTGCTAGGAACTCTACTATTCATGCTGAGGTTTAAACACTGGAATTGGGTTCCCAGTGGATTTTCACTTTCACAAGTACTTAATGCAGCTTTAGGTGTCTCAGGGGCAATCTGAACTAGCCACTGAATATCCTTTTTAAGGGGAGTTAACAATGGCTTAGTTCCACCACTCTTGAAATACAGGATTCATGTTTTTCTCTCTTAAAATTTAGTGTTCCTAGAGGCAGTCGGGAACATTAGAGAATGAGACTGTATTTATCCATCCCAAGCTAGGTACAATGTAGGTGAGGGCAATCCAATGTTCCCTGCAGTGCTTTGTCAAAGCCTTTTAACCCTAAGCTGAAAGGATAACCACTTCAGAGTGGGGTTACAATTGAAACTCCAAACCTATTAAAAACTTGGGCCTTTACATTGGTATAGGCTTTTGATTATAAAAAAATTCTATGGACTTTTGATGAGGTACACCTCTGTACTAGAGGTTATATTGTGAGCCCTGGACTTATTACCGGTGTAGCCAATTCTAGGATTAGAACCCAGACCTTAGATCCTTTCTTTTTTGAAAAGTATTGCGATTGTATTTTGGGCTTGAAGAGTTACGGGGCAAAACATCCCAAGTTAAACACATAAATGATGCTAGGAACATAGTTGTCAGAGACTGTAGAAAAGTTATACATAGGGTCTAAAATATCTCCTGCTAAAATAATCATACATACATATATGCATATACAAATAGATCATACAGGAGAAGTCATGATAGCATTCTGTTTGGTAATTTAGACATATAAAAAAAGCTTACTATTAATAGACTGCATTGGTCAGGACAAGCAAGGTTATTTATGCTATGGTAACAACTCCAAAATCTCGGTGAATTTGAACAAACATTTGCTTATTTCTTGCTCACAGAAGACCTTACATGCATCCATCTTCCATTTGTAGTGATCCAAATTTCCCAAAATCTAAGTGCAAGGTTTTCTCCTTTATCCCCATGGAAAGGAAAGAGATAGGTTAGAATCTCCCATGGGTAAAAGAATGCATTCATCTGGAAATGACACATCACTGCCACTCATGTTTCATTGGCCAAAGAATATCAAGGGGGAAGGTGAAGTTCAATGACCAGCCCCTCCCTCCACCACCATGAACTAAAGGAAGAGAAGAATCGGAAATACAGGTGAGTAACCCAAATATCTACTGCATAAGAGCCAATAGAATTGTAGGCGGAAAATCCAATAAAGCTTTAACTATCTGGAACACGTACAATGTATTGCCAAATTTACAATTATCACTAATTTTGAATAAGGGGAATTTTCTGAAATTATTCTCAATGATTTCTCTATAAAAATCAATTAAATTATTCTTGTGAGAACCACACAAATATGCATCTTTATAAAGTACTATATTTCATCAAATATTTAAATGACATTTCAATATTTTTTAAAAATCCATAGACTAATTTCATTATTGTCACAGGCAGAATATTATATTACTTGAAAAGTGCTCAATAAGATTGATTTGTGTTCTCTGTAAAATGTAGTCTCCACTGACCACTTGCCAGGTTGGGTTACAAGAGCCTTTCAAACCACAAACTGTGCTGTGGTCTTTACAATGCAATGCCTGGAATGCTTACGCTAAGCTTTGAGACACTACAAAATATCAATGAACAGTTCACAGCCAATACTTGCCCAGGCGGAGAGACTTTGCTGCAAATCGTTTGAAGTAGCTATTAGTGTAAATCAAAGGTTTAGTGTGTTCTTATTTTTTTTTTTACCCTTCTAGAATATTCATAAACAAATTGTATATCTCTGTGTCTACTGAAAAGAAATCACCATTTGATAAACCTTAAGCTACCATAATTTAATACCCTCCCCTTTTAAATAAACCCCGTCAATACCATTCATTATTAATGGAACGTAGAATGATTCCTGGATGAAGTTTTAGTCCAGATGGCGAATCGATACTTCTGACCATGTCTGTTTCATTATTGACAACGTCTACCCACATTTACTCTCATAATTAAGTTTTAGTTCAACTTCTAACTTTTCTCAAGTGTTTGAAATGGCTATATGGTGTTCTTAATTTCAGCTGCTGTTTCATCTTTCTCAGTAGGTGCCTATTTTATTGTTAAAGGTCATACTCATTTGTCTGCTCCAACAAAGGCAGCCCTTAAAGTTGGCTGTGGTTTTGACAGACAGTGGTCCCTATAAGTGATGGCCTTAAGGACAGAGCTGGCACTGGGAGACAGTCACCACAGCAAGGGGAATAACAGATAACAAATCATGCCACTATTTTTCCTCCTAGCGTGATTGACGACAGCACAGCGGGTGTAACTTTTCAATGTCCTCAGATTAAAAACCCCTCAAACAAATGAGTTCTGAAAATACTGTCCAGAGGCATTAAAGGGAGCTGTTGGACTCAAAATACTCTTAAAAAAACAGGTTTTCTTTTTTAAATGCACAATTTACAGCCACTCAATGCAATTATCTAATTTTCAGTGATACATTCAATTTGATACACACAAAGCTCAGCTATAGATTTGAGAGCTGTTTTATAACTGACGTAAAGCTTTTCAGAGAGAAGTATGCAGTGGTCTGCAAGGTGTATCAAATTGCATTCTAAAAAGGAAATTTAATGTTTGTCAAAGCATAGTATGCATTTCAGTGTATTACAGATTATTTTAAAAAGTATTGTTTGTGTGATTTATTAATTATATTTTAACTGAATGGTAGAAATAAAGATACTCAAATGACCAAGCTCTGGCTACATGTTAAATTACCTCTGTATTTTCCTGATCCATCATTAGGACGCTGAAAGCAGTGCAAAATAAAATACAAATATTTCCACTCAAAATATTAATTCTACTTTCCTGATGTATTGTCAAATAATTTTTTGATTGACTGAAAAATATAGAATGCAAAAGTTCTATACTCCTGTATGTAATTAGGTGTATTATTTTTTCTATACCTATAATTATAATTATGGCATATAGCTAAGTAAATATAATATATAGTAGTTATAATTTTATGTGTGTATATAAAATGCTATGTATATATGTCATTAATGTTTATAAACCATAAGAAAAGAATAATATTTGTCTGGAAGTTTTAGCAATTTTAATAGTTTATGCCTGAGCAGCTTAGCTTGCTATAAACGGTGATTATGGGCCTCTCTCTCAGGAAGACTGAGTCAGCAAATTTGAGATGAGACTCGGAATTTGTATCAATATAGGTCTTAGGTGATCCACATAGAACTTGATCTAGCTGTAATTTGGGAACCATGTTAGACATGTTAGAAGTTGGATTAGCACTCTTGGGTCACATGGTTTTACACAGAGGGACTGGCTTTGGAGCTAGGTAGACAAAGGCTTGAATCATAGGACTGAGTCTGACTATCTATGTGGCCTTGGGCAAATTACTTAGCTTCTCAGTTATTCAGTTTTATGGACAATTATGTGGAAATAACAAATTTTATCTTGAAGGATTTTGGAGAGATTAATGAAGCTGCTGAATAAATACAAGTGGTCTTTACTTGCTAATAATACAACTGAAATGCTTAACACAATACAATCAGGAGCTTGAATTGAAATGAAATTTTCTAGAAGATAAATTGACTGTCTTACCTCTACTTGTCCCCACACCTCAGGGCTTCAGCTAGGCTGAGGCATCTTAAGAGTCACCTGCATACATAGATGAGGTCATCTATTATCAGTTTAAAAATGAGTGCTGAGATAATTCCTGACACTTAATCTAAGACCTAAAGTAAGCCTAGCTGTTCGGATATTAGCCACTCTTTCCAATCTTATACTTTTCGTTGGTTTCCAAGTGAATCAGGCCCTTGACAAGTACTCATTGAACATACTTGCTGAGTCCCTACCACACACTGAAGCTCAGAATTTCTTGCACAGAGGGGTGAAATGAGGCATAGTCTGCATGGACTGAGAGCTGTTCTAAGAAATAGGACTGACTTTCCTCATCTCAAATGTCCGACTGTTTTATGATATGGGATGGGATACTTCGATTTCTGGTAGTGTCTCTGTTTTCTTATCTTTAAAATGGCGGTAATAACATGCCTTCCCATTGTTATAAGGACTAAGCAAGCCAGTATCCCTGAAATGTTTACAGCAGTATCTGGCATATAGGAAGTGACTTGCCTAAGGTCACACTCCTGGGAAATGTTTCATGGATTCCAACCTAGGCACTAGAGTCCAGGCGTTGCAACACTGCTCTTGCTAGGATTGTTTGTAACTCCTGTGCTTTTTCCCAGCAATATAAACTCAACCTGGAGGGAGAGTGAGCAGTAAAATATCTGAAGTTATGTAACTAGACTTATATAAATGCAAGGTGGTAAGTAAATATACTTAAAAGTAGAATGAAAAACTGCACGATATTTAACATTTTTGTTTATTTCATTTTTGAGGAGGTAATGCATGTAAACAGTAAAGAAGTTTTTAAAAATACATAAAAACATATACAAAGAATCTCATTTTTACTGCTGTTTTCTAGTCCTTTTCTTTTTCCAATGCAATGGCCAATGGACTCTAGAGCCCATTCAAGAGATGCTCCACTACTATATGGCATATATATATACACACACACACACACACACACACATATATCTATGGATAATGGATATTATCCTATGCATTCAAATGGTAGCACACTATATTCCTTCTTCTGTCCTTCCTCTTGCACTTTATTTTCTCTATATTTATTGTTATAAAATTATTAACCGATTTTTTCAAATGTAGAAACATATATAGTAAAAAATGAAAGTCTCTCCTACAGTCTTCTAAAAGCAACAACTGTTAAAATTACATGTTTTTAAAAAAATCATGTTTATAGAAAAATTGGGATTTTGAGATATCCTTATTCTGTACCTTGCTTATACTTAACATTGTTAACATTTTCTCAAAGTAATACAGGGAGACACCGTATTTTTTAATGGCTACTTAGAATTCCAGAGTATGCTAAAATTTATGCATCCCCTCACCTATTGGGGGACATTGAAGTTGTTTCTAATTTTTAAAAACCATTTTATATAATGCTTCATTTTCTTTATCTCATATTTTTATGCACTTATGCTTGTATTTTTGCAGGATAGATTTCTGGATCTGTGATTGCTGGGTCATAGGGAATATCAAATTTCTTTCCAAAAACCTATACCAATTTACAACGTCACCACTACTGTAGGAGAATGTCTATTTCCCATACCCTTCACAGCATTGGACTGTATCAATTTTATAATTACAAATTTCATTGATTCTTAGATGCAGTTTTTTCCCCATTTTTAGCAGCTCTGAAATTTGAGTCTGTCTTATAATCAATGACATGTAATAGTATAATTGGCAGCATTTTCACTTTATCCACGAAACATAAAATCATGACTGTAGCTTGCAACTGATGGTACCTCAAGTTTCAATGAAATATGGCATTTTCTAATCCAACAGTTGGTGAAAATCAGATCTTAATGGTATTTATGTTTCATTTTATTAATTTGTGGTGAAGTTGTGCATTGTTTAACATTTATATTTTCTAGATGTAGTTTTTCTATTATAAATTATTCATACTTACACTCATTTTTGTAATGCTAAATATGAGGAAATTATGCAAAGGATGCCGACTACACTAGGGCACTGTGTGGTGGACAATCTATACCAAACTAGGTTCATCAAAAACTTACCCTGACCCTTGTCTTGCTATGACAAGTCTGCTTTCAATAAGGGGACTTGTTCCCACACAAAAGATTACATACATCTGTCTTCACAATGCCTATTTGGTAGGGAAAAAAAGACTGAAAATTTTTACTTTTTATTTGACAAAGAACATATTCTTCAGGGAAAAGTTGGGTACCCCTCTCTTTCCAGAGAGAGAAAACTGTCCTGGAAATAGCACCTTTGTCTCAAAGTTAGTGGACCATAAAGCCTTTATGCTTGTTTGCTTTTTTCCAATACTGTCAAAATGCACTGCAACTGGTGAATGATAATAATACTGATAAAGCCCTTTATTCCTGAATCTGACATCCCAATTGTTATCTTGCTCTTCAAATTTGATAAATATATATTTTATTATTAGTCTTCTGCTTGACTCAAATCAACACTTCTCTCCCTGTTTATGTCCCATATACCTTTAGCGCAGAGGTTCTCAACAAGAGGATGAGCCCGACCTCACAACCTCCACCCTGCTCAGAACATTGACAATGTGTGGAGACATTTTCGATTGTCTTGACTGTGTGGGGAAGGGGGGAGGGGCAGACACCGGCATCTGGAGGACAGAAGCTACGATGCTGTTAAATATCCTGCAATACAAAGGACAGCCCCCACCCCCCACCAAAGCAATGATTCAGTCTAAAATGTCAGTAGTGCCAAGGTTAAGAAACTCTGCCTTAGAGTCCAAGTTTTAAGGTGGCCTTTATCTGCAAACCATAGTCTTTAGAATTGCTGTCTGATCTGATGGGGTTTCTCAACACCCACCACTCTTTTCCCTGCATTCCCGCCCCCCCCAAACACCTGGGTGATGTGTAACGTATTATTTATTAACAGTAATTTCCTAGAGGAACGATGTGGACGGAAGTGGACAATGACAGCATGCCTATAATTTGAGAAGTGCTCCCACGTGGTTTTGATACCATCCCCTCCTCCCAACAATTGAGTTACCCTATAATTTAGAAGGTCTGAAGACAGTGATTGTCAAAGTACTTTGATTTACATCCTTCTCCACCTCTTCCCCTCCCAAAGGTTTACCACTTGTTTGTCTATGGCTGCTTTTGAAATATATAAAGCATCTCAAATTAGAATTATTTTTTATTTCTAAAATAGTTTCTTTTGCTGTGTAGTGATTTTGAACAAAAGAGGATGCAGATTTTCTGACAAATTTTATATATATATGAATTAATTCTATGGTGTTACTCCAGGAACTTGGACAAATAATCCTTTCTTTGGTAAATATGGATCACTCTCAGAAAGTCAGCTTTACTTGGTATGAAGCATTTTTACTTAAGCACTTACTTTGAGATCCCTAGTCTATCGAGTCTATGTTTATATATGGGATAAATAGTACTTTTTAATTTCTAAAATTTGGATCTTTGTTTGCTTCGCATTAATATATTAATTCCTAAAGTTCACATGTATATTCATCTCTGTGGTTCTCTCCCGTATGCCCCAAACCCCTGCACCCTTGCATCAGAGCAGCGAACGAACTGCTGCAGTCAACCCTGCAACAGACTTGGAATCCTCCGGTGATGCTTTAGGTAGAGTTTGTGCTGAGAATTGCAAATCATACCGCTCCCCACCTCCACTGAGCACAGCTGCCGCCTCTGTTCTCTGTAGTATGCCAGCATTTTCTCTTCAGGTTTCAAAGGAGGTAAGAAAGGAAGGGCTGATTGTGGTGCTGGGAAGAAAGAACAGACTGTGAGGGTGAGAGATCTCGGCCCTGATTACTCAGCTCTGCCCTGCTTGCTAGCCCTTCTGCCTGCTTTCACAAGCATGTAATGCATATATGTTTTCCCAGTTGCTACTTTTGGGGTTCATTTTTAACCATGCGTGTGCAGTGGGTACCAACACTTTCAACTTAGTTATCAGAAATAATCTCTTTAAAATATCCCCAAGTCACTGAAAAATGCCCCACCTCTCAAGCAAGGCTCATATAATGTACAAATGGCAATTACTTTGCTAGTCATCATATTTATAGTATTTTCTCCTGGTGTGTGATCATTGGGACAATAATAAAAAATTGCATTGAATAAAATATGATGAGAAAAATCAAAGACTTCTGGTAATATATTGCAGTGAAGGCTGAACCATTTTGCAAAGTTTTTTTCAGAGAAGTGAAAGCAGTATCTCAGTGATGAGATTTTCAAATAAGACTTGCCTACCTGGCTGTAGTTGAGCCCAGCACAAAAAAAACTGCCATGATTTCCATGGAACAAGGAGGGAATATGTGGGTCTTAAAGGGCTGCAGCCTTCACTTTTCTTCTCTTTTTTTCATTTCTTTTCTTTTTTTTATTTTCATACCAATTGCAATCTTTTGGATTTTTCTCACATTTTACTTTAAATCTAAATAAGTTAAACAATATTTCACATTCATATTGTTAGCTGGAACTAAGATATAAATATAAGAACTCTTCTGATTTAAGGCATTTGTTTTTATTTATTCTCAAGCATGCCATCTGTCAGAATTGGAAAAAAAAAACAACATATGGATGAATTCTTTTGTTTATCTAGATATTTTGGAATCAATCTGTTCCAAAACCTGTTGCCAAAGTACATGTTTATAATTGCCAGTGCTTATTTTTGGATCTCTTAACTTGCAGAGAATAAAAGGTAAAATTTTAACTAAGCAGGAGGTCTTTTCTGTATTAATACAAAAAAATATGTAGCTTGCATATTTCAAAATAACTAGAGAAGTGGCTTTGGAATGTTCCTAAAGCAAAGAAATGATAAATGTTTGAGGCGATGGACATTCCAATCATCTTGATTTAATAATTACACATTGTATACTTGTATCAAAATATCACATGTACCCCATAAATATGGACCACTACCATGTGCCCATAACAATTTTTTAAAAAATAAAAAACATGTAACATAAAGTAACTTTCTATTTTCTAAAATCAGAAATGCTTAATTGTATGCTTACAATAGTTTAAAAAATACTTTTTGGTAAAGATACCTCTAAAACTACTGTAAAATCTTCATGTTCCTTTTGAATTACTAAAGAAAGATTACACTTTGTGTAGTTTAACGTACCTGAGTAATTTATTGTATTCTTAAATTGGTAATCCAGGCATGGTATAAAAGTAGACACTCAGTTACCTATTGTTTCAGGCACATGAAATTGCCATTTTTATAGACAAAAAATGATTGAATATTAGTTGTTGCATGTGGATCAACCTAATGTAATTAATAATGATGTTTCACCTTACTGACCATTTTAAGAAAATGGTTTTATATTTTATTACTTTAAGATGCTTATTATATGCTAGTGCTATCCGTAGCATTCTAAGGGACCAAATGTGTTTCTTGTTTTACTTAATATAATTGTTACTACACAGTCCATACATCCACATCCTCTAATCTAATGTGTTTCAGGTATTTGAGGTAGAATTTTAAATGCTCACAGAGCAATGACAGCATGAACACGTATGTATAAATAAACCAGAGAATGAGTTTAGCGAAACTGCAAGTAGATATAAATCATATTTTCTTTTTTGCTCAAATATTTATTGTATCTATACACATGAATTATTATTATTTAGTTTTGAGAGAACAAGGGCGGAATCCTATGTGGTTGCATTTCAGCACACAACTGCTAGCATTTGCTTATTTTTCCTCATTTTGGAATCCAAACATTGAAAAAATCTATTTTGAATATACACGTAAACAGTAAACATTGGTGAATCAGTTCAGCTAGACAAATATTTATTGTGTATCTATTCTTTTCCAAGCAATGTTATGGGTGCTGGGGTTGCACAAATGAATAAGACACACTCATAACTTTAGGGAACTTAAAATTTCAGGGGAGAGACAGATACATGAACATGCTTTGGTATAACACGATAGGCTTCATTATTGAGAGCACAAACTTTGGCCTAGTGTCTGAGTTTGACTGCTAGCTCTGGTACTTACAAGCTGTGTAAATTTGGGCAAGTTGCCTAAAGAATCTGTGCCTCCGTTTTATCATGTGTGCAGTGGGAGTCCTGATAGTACCAGTACCCAGCACTTAGCATCATTGTGAGAAGTCAGTAAGTTGATATACGTAGGTAAATCACTTAGTACCTGGCGCAATGTAATCACTCTTTAAATGTTAGATGTTACTGTTATTAATAATAAGATGCTGTAAGAGTAGAGAATGTTGGTATTTCTTATATATAAAATTTTTTGTAGGGGATGACATATTTTTGGGCCCTGTTGATTTAACTGGAAAGCCATAGGCATTGTAGCCAATCTATTTTGAGTTCAAATCTTTATTACTTCTGAGCTATGTGAGTCTTAATTTTCTTATATGTAGAAATGGAAATAATACTACCATATTTTTATGGTTATCCTGAGAATTTAATGAGATAATGTTTATAAAGACAGTCAATAAATAGCAGCTATTAATATTTATTAGATGAAAAATCTATTCACTCAACTATATTCCCAAAGAAAATAAGAAATATTATTTAAAAAGTGTGGTTACTCAATTAAACTAATTATATTCTACTTTTAAAAATGTAATAGAATCCAGAGATTGAGTAATTCTCAACATTAAATTTTATTCAAGTTTGGTTTTACCTAGTTCCCTTTTTTTATTCTTACAGAAATAGTTTTTTTCTGCCTTATTTTCATAGTACCATATAAAAATTTTTACAAATGTTAAAATATTATCCTATTTTTGCATTATAGAATGGAGGCTGTCTACACAAATTTGTAATGTGATAGAGTTTATGCTAATTTTGCTGTAAGTTTCATGGATATATTGGAAGCTTGTTAATAATTTAAAAATTTTACTTCTTCAAGTTACAAATAAGTATTACAGTAAATACTTTCCAATCTTTATCTGACATGACATCTTACCAATACAGGCATCACAAAATAAATAATTTATGAAAAATATTTATTTAAAGAGCTGTAATTTACCTTGCATTTACCATATGCCATTCATCCAAGTAGCAATATAAAATATTCATTAGAGAAACTCATTAAAACAAACTTCTATACAATGAGGTGACGGGCCAACAAAAAACATCAATCATAGCAGGGCTTTAAGTTTTTATTAGTGCATATGGGCACACTAATATTTCAAAGTAGAAAATTATGAATATTTTGCTCTGGCTCTGAAATGACCAGGCTTCTACAAAGACAAATTTGATAAGAGTATAACAAAGACAGGAACTGGTTTTTCTTCATTTGTTTTCATTTTAGTCAAGAAATCAGTGACAGTTCACTGAGATTTATTTTATTAATGATGAATCAACTTGATGTTATAATTAATGGGAAATCTATAGCTAATCTTAGAGGAAAAATAACTAGACATATAATGATGTTTAAACCTGGCATAACAAAACTCTGAGCTTCTGTCTCTTGACTATGTGCTGGTAGGCTGAGCAATTGCTGTGAATATCAGTAACACCCTAGTGCACTTCAAGGCTCTTCAGAGAATACCAGCTTCACATATGCCTAAGGGGCAGTGTTTACAAAATATCCACAAATATTCAACTTAAAAAGAAAAGATTCTACTTACACTAAGCAGCTGCATAATTATGGCATTGCCAGCTTTAAATACACACATACGAGTTTATATTCTAGTGAAGCTCTTAAATATGAATAATATCAGAGTTCAGGAAAAATAGCAAACTCAAATCAACATATTTATGGGATTCACATCAGCAGCATTGTTCTTCTCTGGATCTCCCTATATAAACTAATTCACAATTCATTAGGAAGTTCTGTTAAATCTCTGCTTCACATTCACTGCCCTTCTAGTACACTGTTGATCTGTGATTAAATGTTCTAATAAAATTAACTGGCTTTGCTACAAACAGAACATCTGGAGCTATGTTTAATTTCATGTCAAACATACACAGGAAACACCTGTCTAGGTGAAGTAATTTTTTTTTAAATGACATTAATCCATCTGTTTTGGAAAATGGTGTCATGGTTGTCACATTAAAAGGTAATATCAACAAACACAGAAACCCTGAATTGCTTTGCCGCGTAAGTTTTCTAAAATTAACAAAAAAAATTGCTTATCCAAATGTTATCGTGTCAGTCTTATTTTGTGCTGAATAATAAGAGGCCTTCTTTAACTCAGCAACTTTCAATTCCTGCCCTGTAAAACTTCCAGATGTTAAGTTAGTCTCTGTACTTAAAAGATTAAAATCACTGGTGTGATTCTTTATCCAAGTATCTGTGCCAAAAGCAAACTGACACCGTCCGCTGATTTCCGCATACGATAGTGAGACTTTACATGCATTTTTAAGTATACAAAAGTATGCATAAATGGTTTTTATGTGATGCCAATAAAACAAGTATATGCATTTTGGAAATTAAATGTTCGCAAGTTTCTATACGTTGTGGTGGCTTCTAATAGAAAGATAGGAGTACACAATGGAAGCTTGATGGAAGAATAGCAATTGGCTGTATGTTTTTATAACCTGTTTCTTCTTTCATTCAGTCTATTTCAAAACGTTCAGCTTATTTGGCTCCAAAAATGCTTTCTCTAAATCTTCCTTCAAGTTTCTATTTGTTTGTGAGGGACAGGTGGGCTTCTAAGACACTAGTTTTTAGTACCATCTTAGTGGCATACTTATTTTGTGAAACTCATACTATTTTCTTCCTTAAGAAGTGAGATTACGGAAGAGTGAGAAAGGTAAGTGACTACACCAGGATCACACAACAAATCTGGGCATGGAGAATATATTTTGTCAGTATGTACAAAGTGTTTTTAATATAGGTATCTTTTGCAAACTCTTGCACTAAAGTGCATCCTAAGGCAAAATGCAAATTCTTAGTGGGGATGGGAAACAGTTGATGGGATAGTGAGAAGTCTAACGGCATGATCAATAAGGCTTATCCATCATGTCTTTCCTTAATGTGAATTTCTAATTCTAGTCTTTAATATTGTTACATATACAAAAGGGTGCTTTGTTTTATGTTGTTTTTCTCAAAAAAGAAATCTTTAAATAAAATTAACGTTGCAGGGAGACGTGACTCACACCTCTTCTCTTCCATTATGGTTTTACCTATTCAACACCAGGGTGTCCTCAGGGTATAGTCACTGGAGGTAATTATGAAAAACATTTTTTAAGACCATCATTGCCAGCTCAGAGTGTTCTGGAAAATTGCCAATAAACTTTTTATTTTAAAAATATGGCTAGGAGGATGAAATAATGCAGATTTGTTAACTAGGTCTAGGATAGATTTGTTTCAATGAACAATCTTAGAAAAATTTAAAATTTAATTTGAAACTTTAGTGTTTGACCCCTTGGTCAATCAATTATTGGTCTTACTAATGTTCATAGATGTATGTGACAGAGATTTTTATGCTGTTTACTTCAGTGATATCAGAGAGGCAGAGCAGAGAGGTGAAGGTTTGGGCCCACAGTTTTGCATGATCTCTACACAAGTAGTCAGAAGGTGTTGAAATAGGGAGATTGAACACATCTTTTATTGCTAAATGATTATCTTGACAGCCTGGAAGTATACAGGTAGGGATGGAGCAATCAGTGAAAGAAGTAAGGGTAGAGGTACTGTAAAGAATGACAATAAAATTAAGTAACCTATGTCTGGTTGTCCCATAAGAAGTATTGCTAGGACCAAATTGATGGTAAACTCTTGTGCTAGTGAGGGTCTGTTATAGTCTAGAGCCCCGAGCTTCACTGCCATATGTCAAAACTGTCCCAGAGGAGGAAGGTGGACAGGTAGAGTCTTGGACCTTCTGATCCATGTGCCACAAGGGCAGCTCTCTTTCTGTCTCTTTGTTTCTCTCTGTCTCTGTCTCTCCATATATATGCATGTATATGTATAATATATTATATGTTTTATATGTATATCTGTATGTATACTTTCTTAAAAAATGATTTTGATATGAGCTGTTTTTTGGTAAGTGGAGCTTTGCTACTAATTTTTTTTTGTTTTAATTATTGGTTGAGTATATGTGTGTGTGTGTGTATATATACATATATATATACTCACAGGTTGCTTTCAATTTTCAGTTGCAACAACTCTATAAGAGGTATTGCTTTTCCTGCTTACTTAGTATTTTGGTGATGAAATACATTACTGAAGTTGAAATTAATGCCTCCAAAGATAATGTTTATATCTAGTAAAATATAATGAACAGTATTGACTACTTAGACGGTAGGTTGGCATACTTTTTCTGCAAAGGGCCAGATCAAAAATATTTTTGGCTTCCTGGGCCACATAGTCTCTGTTGTGATTGCTCAACTCTGCTATTATAGCAAGAAAGCAGGCATATATAAAGCAAAAAATGGGCATAACTGTGTCGTAATAAAACTTTATTTGCAAAAAGAGGCAGAGTACATTTGCAGATCCTTGAGTTAAACTGTGGAAATTTACCATAAAAACAGCAGTCATCATATCAGTAAAAATATATGGATCTCAATATGTGTAAATATTTCAATGCTGTTTCAATTATATTCATGCGATATTATTCTTATACCATAAAAATATTATTTTCAAATTTTACAGCTAGACCAAGTTTGGCCTCCTTTGTGGATACCTCAATTTCTAAATCTAAGCAGTAGATCTAATGTAAATAAATCCTTGTAGAATAAATTTTGAAGTAATACAAATAAAATATAAATAATGTAAAATATCATATGTAAGTATGATACATTGATCAAAAAAGGGTTGCAAAATATAAACATGTACAGAAAGAAATAAAAGGAGATCAACAAGCTCTCATGAATTCCAGAATGACTTGCTGATTGCAAAAGCAAAAACTGATCAATGACAATAAATGTTGAATTTTCTAAAGGGAAATATTACTTAGATTATTAGTTAAAACTCTGAGAGGAGGTGAACTTGTTAAGTAGTTATAGGAGAAAATTAGCAACCTTCATGTTACAAACGGTTACGGAATCATCAAGCATTGTGGCAAATTCTGTATTTTTGGGTCTCTTTCTCTTATCTGTTGAAGATGAAGATTGTCTTGGTGATAATGTGATGTTTCTTTTATTTTTCAATTTTCATAATTCAATAATGTTTTATTAATTCCAGAAGAGGGAAAATCAAATCAAAAATTTCCAGAATAACACAAGCAAATTCATTCCGAAACTACAATAATTGATGTTGAAGGCAGTAATCCCTAAATTTCGGAAAAAATCCCTAAATTTCAGGGTATCTCTAAATTAGGACATTTCATTAATGTCCTAAGGTCAAGCCTTATATTCTGCCAATTATGTACCTTTTTTACATCTATTACTCCATAATACTAAGAGACTAGTGGTAAGATCCAGACTATATTATTTGGTCTCTTTCCTCTTACCATTTTTCACTCTGTACCTTCTGCTTGGAGTCACATATCCACAGTCAGCTCATTTTGCAGAAGTCAGATATGTATAGCCATTTCATCCTTCAGGATTCTTTAAACATCATGTGCTTGTTCAAACCTTTATTAAGACCTTCTTCCTTTTTAAGGTTCATGTTGATCAGTCTCTTCTCTTTGAATCCTTTACATAAGGTTATTGATAAATTTATTTTACATATGAGGAAACTGAAGCCCAGAGAGGTTACATAATACACTTAGGGCCACATAGCTAGTAAGTAGTGGAGCTGATATTCTAAGCTAGCCCTATTTAACCCCAAAGCTCGTGCTATTACCAGTCTCTTGTAAGGGAAACTGTGTTGCAAAGTAAGCAGGTAAGGATAAGGTCAAAGAAATAGGGACCATGACTTCTTTTTCAATTATGGAAGTAATGCATACTGATCAAAAAATATGTGGGGACAGGTGCCATGGCTCATGCCTGTAATCCTAGCACTTTGTGAAGATGAGGCAGGGGAATCGCTGGAGGCCAGGAGTTTCAGACCAGCCTGAGCAACATAGTGAGATCCCATCACTATTAAAAAAAAAAAAAAAGAAAAATTAGCTGGCCATGGTGGTGCGCGCTTGTAGTCCCAGCTACTCAGGAGGTTGAGGCAGGAGGATCGCATGAGCCCAGGAGTTTGAGGTTGCAGTGAGTTGTGATGACACCACTGCACTCTAGCCTGGATGATAGAGCAAGACCCTATCTCTAAAAAAAAAGGAAAAAATATATATATTTGGGAATATAGAAAAGTGTAAAAAGGAAAGGAAAACTGTATATTACCATCAGTTGTTTTCCTTAGACTCTTTTTCTACTTTTCTATTAATATATGTACTAATAAAATATATGTATTAACATATGTAATGAATACAATTTTATTTCTTGTTTATTTTTCTAATCTAATATGCTATAAACAGTTTTCATGTTATAAAATATTCTACATGAAATAATTTTCAATGACAGTATAATTATATGTTCAAAAGAATATAACATAATTAAATAAGTGTTGAACACTACTTTTTTCCTCAGCTTTTCCTATGTAATAGTGCTGCAATGAATATATGTATATTATATTATTTTAAATTTTCTTAAGGTCTGTTTTTGAAATTGGAATTAATGAGTCAGACAGAGGCTGTGAACATTTTTATGGCTCTTGATAGAAATTGACAAAGTTTATATATGAGCAAACATATGAAGAGTAGAATTCCTGAAGCATTGTAAGCACTCAAGGAATGATAGTTACATTTTCAAATTGCTTTCCAGAAAGGTCATAATAGTCTACACTTCCACTCAGGGTAAATAAGCACATATTTCACAATAAAATGGCTACTAGTGACTTTTTAAATGTTAATAAACATTAAAAGCTTTAATTGATAGATGAAAAAATGCTTCCATGGATGCATTACTTTGGATACATCATACAGTCTAGAAATTATATCAGGCCCCCCAATTTTTTGGTAGTTTCCTTTCCAATGATCATTCTTCATTCTTGAATAGAGAAAAAAATGGTGCATAAAATTTCCCATTCTAATTCTATAGTTTTTCTTTTAAAATATGTATCTTCTCTGATTACAGATGTACTCCTATCTGGAATATTCTGAAATTCATTCCTTAGCATTCTTAGATGTTCTTAGTAAAATTTTTAGTAACTCTGAAACCTTTTTATACGTTTAATTTTTTGTAGTAATTTAAAGACAGGAATAGTTGGACACTTCTTTTTATTATGTAAATTGTATACATAATTCACAAGTCGTTTTGACTGCTAATAGCAGAAGATGAACTAGAACTATCCTGCTCAAAATTATACTTTGAAATTAACTCAGGAATCTTAATTTCAATTTGCCAAGGTTAAATCTGAAAAATCATCAATATTCAGCAGTTAATTATAAATAGCCTCATTTTCTTTGATTACCAATTTATTTGAATTTGCATATGGTTAAGGTGTTTATTGGTGTTTATTACCCTTCCATTATTTTTTCAAATGCTCTTTTTTCGCTCTAGAGTTTAGGAGTCTTAATATAATTGATGTTTGTAAGATTTCTCCTGATCAAGGCAGCATTTATTTAAAATAAAGCTAGATTGCTTTTCTAGATGCAAGATGTCACTCTACCCCAGACTTAGTAATTCTATATTCAGTACATGGCTAATTTGCCTACAACCAATAACTGTGTTCTGAAGCTTTATTTATATCAGTCTTTTATCTTTGGACTTACAAATTTATACTTCAACAAATTTGATTCCATGCTAATCCATAGCATATTTTGATCATTTCTGTGTAATAAAGTCCTCCTTTCATATGTGGGAGAAAAAAAATCTCCTGTCTAATACAAATAACATTATCTCTCAAACTGTGATACATCATCATATATGCAAAACCAAAACTGTGGTAGGCTAGCCTGGCAGATTAGATGAACCACTTCAATTTTCCATCAATCAAATTATAGTTTATTGTTCAGCTGAACTACCTCAGGCAACACAAATCTAAAAACTGTCATTTTGGAAACATTACATTTTTTTTCTTGTCACATTATCACCTGAGCTATAGTCATAAAAAAGAATGTCATGCCATTACTGGTTCATAATATTCCTTAATTTAAGAATAGCTAATTCATCTGTAGATTGGGCTTGGTGCCTACCTTTAAAGATGATAGAAGTGTTGGATTATAATACTATTCAACCACATTACTACTTCAATTATTTCCAAAATAATGGTAATTCAAAAAATATTTAATTAAATGCAGGATGCATGCCTAAAATGCTAGCTTAATGACAAGATTAAATAGAAAAATTACAATTTTTGATTTATGTAATATTTCAATTGCTTTGTGTGCCATGTGAATTGAAAAATTTAAAGATTCAATCTTTGAGAATTGAATAGTAAATTTTAATTTTCTTTATTTTTGCAACAAAGAAAAAGTGATTCATCAGTCAGATTAAAATTTTAACAAAAACAAGCAACAATACAACTCTAAAATTCATAACGTTAAAAATCTGATTACATTATGTCACCTACAAGTATATCAATACATTTTCTGGTATTTATTCTGTGAAATTCCTCTGAGGTTGGGGAATTATCATAGATGCTGTTGCATTCTAAAAGCTTTCTCTCGGTTCATCTTAGATGTATGAAATAAGCTGATGGCATTTCTATAGCTAGAAATATTTAGTCGAATGCATGCAACAGCGATGATTGCTTTTCTTTGTAGTATAGGCATTACAATTTGGAAAGTGAGAAGGAAAAATGACAAAATAAATTTTATTCTCAAAATACAATTCCCTCAAAATTGAATGAGATATTTGTGCTAGAATGAACCTTGTTAAAACCACGGTGGTTTCCAGTTGCTACAGACTCATATTTATACTTAAAATGTGTTCATGATTACTTGATGAAGGCATAAACCTGCTCAAGAAATAACACTCATAAATAATACATACTAAAGCCCGAAGATAATCAGACAAGTTATAAGAATATACCTCCCTCCACAAATGTATGTCATTGCTACATTTCATGAAAGGCCACTTAATTGACTACCAGATAAAGGAATAAACCTGCTAAAAGAATAGATTTACTGTGCACTGAGGCAGTGCATTTAAGAGGTCTCCACTGAATAAAAAACTAGTTCCATTGGTTGAGCTAAGATATGTTCTTGAACGCGTTGGGACTTATTAACTGAACTTTTATGTGCCTTTTATGCATCATTTATTTTTTGAAAAATCAGGAATTTTCATGATAGCAATTACTTATACACTAAAGTCATGTGAAATTCCTGTGGTTGGTACCACAAAATCCACCCCAAGGAAGGACCTTACCCTCTTTTAACACCTCTGGAGTTTAGGACAGAAAAAAAGGAAGTGGAATAACACCAAAGGAGGTGTATATGGCTCCACTGAATGCTGTGGGTTTTCCTTAAAAGGGTAGCTTGAAGGCAGTACACTAACCTTTCTGTAGATTTTATTTTATTGGCATGGAGTTAAAAAAATAGATTCTTGAATCATTCTTTGTAAATATGATAATGATGATAACACCTAACATGTATTGAGAGCTTAGTATTTGCCTAAGCAAATTTGTAATATTTGTTTATTTGTACCCTTTTTTGCACAAATATGTCTGTGTTTGGCACGACCATAAACATCTTCACTTTGTCTTATTTAGCCAAGATTTGTATTTGTCTGTTCTGAAATTAATTCCTCACGATAGGGCTACAAAATCTATTGGCAATAAAGCTTTTTGGTTCAGCTTTGCTATAAAATTCAGAATGTTTCTCAACAGTGTATAATTAAATGCAAATGCTAAGCTACAATTATATTATGGGTGTCACTAAAAGAGAGTGAGGAAAGGAAATTCTTAGTTAAATCTGCTTCTACCTTGTTGTTTCTATATTTCCTGTGGTTTCTTCTCTTCACTTTTAAATTGTATTTTATTCAAGGATTCTAACTTAACTTTTTAAGACTTCACTGAGATTTAACTAAATGTGTACGTTTTCAGTCTTCCCTCTGGGGAATCCCGGACAATAAGGATGAAAGTATTCTTCTGTTGATATATTGCAAACTTCTATTCCATTCCCCTGCTTATATTTTTCTTCTCATTTATAGACACACCAGGGGTTGAACATATACCAGCAGTCACTCTGAGATTGGGAACCCTTTTTAAAGAGCAATGTCTGACATGACTTATTAAATAAGGTTCACAGGGTTAGACCCAGCCTTCATTTCCCTCCTTTCACTGAACCTTAGTGTCTGCTCTCCACCCTCTTCTCTTTACTTCTTCTGTTGCCTTTTTTCCTACAAAGACAGTAGTAACATGGTGTCAGGAATTATCATCAACCATAAAAAAATAGAGCAACTGAGAATTTAAAAATAAATAGCTCTGGTCAGCCTGACATTTTCTTTCATGCACGGCGATCTGAAAGCTACTAATGGGCGTAGGTGACGTGATCAATGCCAGGTTGAACACCTGCCGTCCCCCACGTGTCCAAGTTTTCTCCTGAGGCTTAGAGGACAAGACCTGGGAAAGAGGCTTTCTGAAGTCCCTGGGCTCTCTGGTGCATCTGGCGTGTTGGTCTAATTCAGATACTTAGTTCTTCTTAGAATGCTGGAGTTCCAGAGCCAGTCAGAAGGTCTCCTTTTGTAAATGAGCTAGTCTGAGATGCAGAGGGGTGGAGCTACCCGGCACACAGTCTTTGAGTGGTAGAGACTAAAGCTCGACCCCCTAAATAAATTTAGGGATTATTCCCACATTCTGGTAGTTCGTAAATATTGGCCATCGGCAGGGCCTGGGGCACGAGAAAGTGCACATTAATCCTTGGTTAAATGAAGAAAAGCTACAACGAGGTGAATTTTTCATAGAGTGGACTTTGTTCTGCAATGAGAGTGTCCTAAACTTTGGTATGGCATTGTCTATTTTTTGTGTGAAATGGTGGTGAAAGTAGTTTATACTTGTTTAGACTTTGTTTGTTTTAAAATGTCTTTTCTTGGCAAAATTAAAATTTTGGCAGCCCAATGATGGAACATATATATTTATTTATTTAAAATTTCCCTGCTCCATGAAATCTAAAAGTCTGGGAAACATTGCAGTAGACCACCCTCCTTCTCCCATCCCAGGCCCCGATGGGCACTGCTGTGAATCCCTCCTTCTTTCAGTTTTCTTCTTGACAGAATATGGCCTATGATTCTTGGCCATAGGTTTTGGAAACCTCCATGGATGGAAGGTGAGCAAGCCTGGGGTTCAGGCTCAGCTTTGCCACCAGTTAGGGTGCCACATTTGTCAAGCCATTAGCCTCCTGCGTTTTGTTATGCTTATTATAAAAATGAAAAGATTGGTCAAGTTAATATATAAGACTCTTTTAGCTGGGTGTGTGTGTGTGTGTGTGTGTGTGTGTGTCCTGTTTGTGAGGCAGTGTTTGTAGAGTAATGTTTCATGAATTTGGACTAAAGAGGTTTTGTGTAAGAAATCGAGATTGAGGAGAAGTAAAAAGGTAGAAGAATAAATTTTATTACCACTAAGAGGGCAAATCCTAACAAATAATATAGAAACTCTGAATTGTTTGTTCTATTTATTGAAGTACCCATCCCTCTTTTTGATCTTAGCTTTACTCATATTTTGGTGCTCAAGCTGTTTGATAGTTGAATGCATAAGTTAATCTGAATTTATGCAAATATAAAATTTCCTCTAATGTATTCTCTCTGTGCATATATTGTTGCTTTGATAGAACACTAGAATTTGGGGCTAAGAGCTGAATTCAGAATCCAACTCTGTCTTTTGGTTTTTAGGTGGCTCTGAACGAGTTCTCTAACTTTTATACCTACCTAGAGATACTGCCTTTCATGGTGGAGACTCTAACAAATGAGGTTATAAACATAAATATATGTCGTAAACTATAAAGGACTACATAAATATTAAGCATGAATATTATGTATATAATCTATATTTTACACAGGATACACGTGATGAATTGATATTACTTATAATATCAATACTGGCGGTCCCTGGGTTACGGACGAGATACATTCCTGAGAACATCTTTAGATAGGATTTGTATGTACTCAGATCCCTGATGAACAGCACATATATGGTATTAATAATAATACTATAATGGCTCATATGTGGTAATAATCATATGGTATAAGACTATAATAACAATACCCCTGTACTGTAATAATGTTACAGAAACTGTTGCACTTTTTCTTTTAATTTGAACGAACAGAACATAAAAGCAAACTCGCAAAAAATTTACATGGGAGATAGGAGAAATTTCAAAAAAGAATATTAAAGGTTAACATTTACCTAATGCTACATCAATGTCTTGCTTACCGGCAGGGGCAGCGTTGAGGCAAGAAGGCAGCTGACAATAATCGGAAGATGACTATGGAGATGGTGCTGGAGAGGATGGAGCGGGCGCTGGAGAATCCTGATTCTGTTGCTGGAGGAGGGGAGCTCACCACTGAAGTCAGTTTCTTGAAAAAGGTATCGAGGGTTGTTTGCACAGCCTTTTCCTTTTCTTCATCATAAATGGCCTTGTAGCAGCTAATGTTCTCATTAACTGCATTGTAAACCTTTGTAAATCACTCAATGTTAGAATCTTGCTCCTCAAGCTTAGCAAATCCTGCTTCAATGAGACAAAAGGCTTCAGCTAATTCTTTTGTCATAAATCTTCTTGGTTCTGGATCGTCTGATTATTTGTGTTCTTATGCTTCTATTAGCTGCTTCTCTATCTATGAGACCAGCCGCTAGAAAGGACACTGCGCCAATGAAACACTTACACCTTTTTTTTTTTAATTTCAGGATATTATGGGGGTACAAACATTTTGGTTACATGTTATGACTTTGCCTCACCCAAGCCAGGATTGGAGGCGTGCCCTTTCCCCCATATATACATATACACACACACACACACACACACACACATGTGTATATCTGGACATATGGATATATATGTGTGTGTATGTATACATATACAGATATATGGATATATTGTGGATACATATGGATATGAATCCATTCTTCTCCCTTAGTCTGTAGGCTTTAACACACTCTCAAAACTCTACCCTTCTGAATACTTCACTATAGCATTATAGGTTGAAATTCCTGTCCCCTCTCTTCATCTGACAAAGTCATACTCGTTGACTCAATCTTTTGCTTTTCAACTTCCCTAAACAGCGTTTAGTCTCTCATCTGTGAACCAAGCCCTTGCACTCCCCAACCCATGTCTTTACATTGTAACACACAAGCTATACTGTAAATTTTTATGGTATCATTTTTCATAAGCTAGAAATTGTGTTTTAGGAGACTTTTTGTCTCCTATTGCATATTAAAATATCTGGCCAATAGCAGATAGTTAATGTTTATGGGTAAAATGGTACAACATCAGTAATGATGTTGATATTTGGTCACTTAGCCCTGGTTTAGTAAACTGCAATTAACATATGGTCAGAGTTTGGTTTATTATTATTATTGTTGTTGTTTTCTTTTTTGTTTTTTCACTCCCAAGAAAATTGCTAAATTCTGAATAGTCCTTTACAGTGTAATATATTTGATCTATTTTATTATTAAATCACTGAAATATGAGATTGTTTAAATTCATATTAATTATTGATCAATTAGGCAGCATTCCAATAGATTGTATGGTGAACAATTTTCAAAAGTTGATTTAGACTCCCATAATAAGGTCATCTTCTTGGCATCTGCTAAAGTTTCCTCCTCATTATTAGGTGTAATGTAGTAAATTATTAAATATATTATCTTACTTTTTATGCTAATAATTCTTATGAAATTTCATGAAAAGATAAAAGAGCCTAGAAAAATTTTTGCTTAAAAGATCCAAGGATTTGTATTTGTATATTTCTAAAGAATAAGCATATTTTTGGAATTGAGATAGTCAAAATTAATTTTAGGAAAAGAATCTTGTCTACCCATAAACAAGCTGTGTAAATGAATTTTGTTGTAAAGTAATAAAGAAGTGGAACAGAGAATGACAATATTGATATGTGAGCAACAACAATATAATCATATTGCATAGTAAGTCATAGCATTCCCATCCAATGAGTTAAATTTGGGTCCATATACAATTATAATTTTAAACTTATCATTTTATAAAATATGTATTTTTGTGTATAGTGATTTCCAGACATTAAATATTTGTTCCTCTTAAGTCATCAAGTGCTCAATACTAATAGTTGCAACCAAAGTTGATGGCCAAGTCAGACAGAAAATTACATCTTTGACCTAATTTAGTGTTTTGGATTTTTTTTTAATAGGCTTGAGTTCTGGATGCTATACAGAGGGATGTGTGTGTGTGGGTGTGTGTGTGTGTGTGTGTGTGTGTGCACATGTGGATTGGGGCAGGGAGGAGACACTGACTTAAGAATTCTGATCTTGGCCTAACAATTTCCAAATCTCAGAATCATTGTCTTTGGCATGATTTATTTGTACATTCTCTTCAAAACTCCTTCAAATCCCTTATGGAATGTGTGTGAACAAATAAGAAAACTAAATATTTTATTTCATTATTTGTTTATTACTCGTAAAGGAACACCTCTATCACAGTTCAGATTCCCCGGGAAAAAGACTGAGAAATGCATGAAGGATGTTTATTGGGAAGTGATCTAGGGGACAATCCTTGTGACAAGTTAGGGAGGCAGGAAGTGGAGGGAGAAGATGGATTGCAATGCATTTGCCACAGGGGCCATATTTGATCTCATAAAGTGCTTTAAAGTGGAGATGGTTTTTCTGAGGTGTCTCAAATGGACAGAGGGAGCCAGAACTTTGTCCCCAACATTGTCTCATCTTTAGTCATGAGCTGCTTCTCTCTCCCCACAGTAAAAGTAATAGGATAATTCTGGGTAATCTCTATTTATTTTTCCAATTCTAGAATATTCACTTTATTCTACCTCTCTATTAGATGACAAAATTCTTAAAGTCTGGATTGGAGCTATTATTTTCTTTTTAATCTTTCTCATGTTAAATAGCAGATTGAAACTATGTGTAGTTAACACTGAACACTTTGAAGATGGGGGAAGGGGCCACAAGCCTAGAAATGCAAGTAGCCTCTAAAAGCTGAAAAAGGCAAGGAAATGCTGACACCTTGATTTTAGCCCAGTAAGACTGATTTTGGACTTCTCACCTTCAGAAGTATGAGATAATAAATAGGTGTTGTTATAAGCCATGGAGGTTATGATAATTTGTTGCAGCAGCAAACAGGAAACTAATACAATGGGTTTTGTCTATTCGAAAGTATGTATTTCATGTTTCTGTAATCATATAACTGTACCTATAATTTCTTATCATGTTTTTCAATATCCAAATAAGAAAGAAGACTTATTAGTAAATGAATTTATTAAAAATTATATCATTGATGAAAATATAGAGGCCAAATATCAATTTTAATTTGACAGATATCCTATGTTTGCCATACTTGGTGATTTTAAAAGTTTGTTTCAAATTTTAAAATCACAAAATTTTACATAAATTTGGTTTTCTGGCATTGCTCAAAAAATCAAAAGTCAACACTGGACCTAGTTTCTATATTGCAACATCTTTTTAGAGCTGAGTGATAGCTGTGCTTATGAGCCAAAACATAAGTTCTCTAGATGACCTTCTCTGCCTACTCACAGAGATATCTTTATGCAGTTAGAACTGGGTCACAGTACTCAGCCTGGTTCAGTTAAGATGGTTTTGTTCCTCCTTATATTCTATTAGTTGACAGAATTGTATGAGGTGCCAAGTTGACTTAGTCCTATTGAGAAATTTTTTAAATAAAAAATAAAAATTTATAAATTTGTTTTATGTTAATTCCTGGTAATAACTCTTCTCTTTAATTATCCTCTAGCTCTGTCTATGAACATTCTATTAATAATTAAAAGCAGGAAACATTTTTTTTTCAAATTTCAGAATATTATGGGGGTACAAATATTTTGGTTACATGCATTACTTTAGTACAGTTTGAGTCAAAGTTATAAGTGTGTCCATCACCCAAATAGTGTGCATTGTACTTGTTAGGTGTGAATTTATCCATAACATTTCTCCCCCTCCCACCTGCTTGATTTCTGTTGCATTTTATTGCCATATCTATACATGAGTGTTGATCATTTAGTTCCAATTTAATAGTGAGTACATGTGGTGTTTGTCTTTCCATTCTTGTGATACTTCACTTAGGAGGATGGTTTCCAGTTCCATCCAGGTTGTTATAAAAGGTAACATTTTTCACCATTTTTTCTTATGGGTGAGTAATAATCCATGGTATACATATACCACATTTTATTAATCCACTCATGTTTTGACGGACACTTGGGTTGTTTTCAAATCTTTGTAATCGTGAATTGTACTGCTATAAATATTCAAGTGCAAGTGTCTTTTTGATAAAATGTCTTTTTTCCTTTTGGGTAAATATCCATTTGATTCCTGGATCAAATGGTAGGTCTACCTTTAGTTCATTGAGATATCTTCATATTACTTTCCATAGAGGTTGAAGTAGTTTGCAGTCCCACCAACAGGATATAAATCTTCCTTTCTCTATATATCCAAACCAACATCTGCTGTTTTGGGACTTTTTGATAAATACCATTCTAACTGGAGTTAGCTGATATCTCATCATGGTTTTGATTTGTATTTCCCTGATGACTAGAGACATTGAGCATTTTTTCATATGTTTATTGGCTGTCAGTCTATCTTCTGAAAAGCTTCTGTTCATGTCTTTTTTATGAGGTTGTTTGACATTTTCTTGCTGATTTGCTTGAGTTCTTTGTAGATCCTGGTTATTAGCCCTTTATAAGATGTATAGCTTGCAAATATTTTCTCCCATTCCGTAGATTGTCTATTTGCTCTAATAATTATTTCCTTGGCTGTGCAGAAGCCTTTTAATTTAATCAGGTCCCATTTATTTATTTTTGTTGTTGCTGTGATTGCCTTTAGGATCTTTTTTATACATTCTTTGCCTAGGCCAATATCTATTAAGAGTTTTTCCAACCTCTTGTTCTAGAATTCTTATAGTTTCATGTCTTAGGTTTAAGTCTGTTGTCTATCTTGAATTAATTTTTATGAGTGGTAAGAGGAGTAGATTCTGTTTCAGTCTACTATATAGTTATTCAATTTTCCCAGCACCATTTATTTAATAAGGATTCTTTTCCCCAGTGTATGTTTTTGCCTGCTTTGTCAAAGATCAGATGGCAATATGAGGATGGTTTTATATCCGGGTTCACTGTTCTAATGCATTGGTCTACGTCTCTGTTCTTGTGCCAGAACCATGCTGTTTTGGTTACTATAACATTGTAGTATAACTTGAAGTCTGGTAAAGTGATGCCTGCCAATTTGTTCTTTTTGCTTAAGGTTGATCTGGCTATTCAGGCTCCTTTCTGGTTCCATACAAAGCACAGAATTATTTTTCCTACCTCTGCAAAAAATGAGGCTGATATTTTAATGGCATTACATTGAATCTATACATCACTTTGGGTAATATAGACATTTTAACAGTGTTGATTCTGTTGACCCATGAGCATGATATGTTTCTCCATTTGTTTAGATCCTCTGATATTTCCTTCCTCAGTGTTTCATAGTTCTCCCTGTAGAGATCTTTCACTTACTTGGTTAAATATATTCCTAGGTATTTTATTTTCTTTTTTGCTATTGTGAAAGATATTGAGTCTTTGATTTGCTTCTAAGCTTGACGGTTGTTGGTGTATAGGGATGCTACTGATTTGTATATTGATTTTGTAACCTGAGACTTTGCTGAATTTTTTCAGTCTCTTGGCTGAATCTTTGCGGTTTTCCAGATATAAGATCACATTGTCAGCAAAGAGTGATAGTTTGATTTCTTCTTTATTCATCTTAATACCCCTGATTTTCTTCTCTTGCCTGATTGCTCTAGCTAGAACTTCCTGCACTATGCTGAACAGAAGTGGTGACAGTGGGCAACCTTGTCTGGTTTCAAACGGCAGGAATGTTTTCAGTTTTTCCCCATTCAGTATCACGTTGTCTGTGGGTTTGTCATATATGGCTTTTATAAGATTGAGACATGTTTCATCTATGCCTATTTTGTTAAGAGTTCTTGTCATAAAAAGGAACTGAATTTTTTCAAATGCTTTTTATGCATCTATCTAGAGGATCATGTGGTCTTTGTTTTTTTTTTTTTTATTTTGTGCTTCTATTTATTTTATGAATCACATTTATATATTTGAGTATGTTGAACCATCCTTGCATCTCTGGTATGAATATCACTCAATTGTGGTGGATTATGTTTTTGATGTGCACCTGAGTTTGGTTTGCAAGGATTTTATTGAGAATTTTTGCATCTATATTCAGAAGGGACTTTGGTCTGTAATTTTATTTTTCTGTTGTGTCCTTTCCTGGCTTTGGTATTAAGGTGATAGTGGCTTCACAGAATGAGTTGGGGAGGACTCATTATCTATCTATGTTATGAAATAATTTCTTTAGTAATAGGTGCCAGTTCTTCTTTGTAGGTCTGGTAAAATTTGGCTGTGAAAGAATCTGGTCCAGGACAGTTTTTTGTTAGGAGATTTTTTTTTTATTGATGCTTCAATTTTGGTACTTGATATTGGTCTATCCAGGAGTTCTAGTTCTTCCTGATTGAGCCTAGGGAGGTTGTGTATTTCCAAGAATTCATTCATTTCTTCAACGTTTTCAGGTTTATGTGCACAGAAATTTTTACAGTATTCAGATATTTTGTATTTTCATGGTATCAGTTGTAATATCTCCTTTTATTTTTTTCTTTTCTGGTTGAGCTTATTAGTGTGTTTTCTCTTTTGTTTCTGGTTAATCTAGTGAGAGGCCTGCTGATGTTGTAGAGGTTTTCAAAGAACCAACTGTTTCATTAATATTCTGTATAATTCTTTTGTTTTCAATTTCATTTACTTCTGCTGTGACCTTAATTATTTCTTCTGCTATGTTTGGGATTAGTTCACTCTTCCTTTTTCAATTCCTTGAAATGATTCATTAGATTGTGGATTTGTGATCTTTCTGTCTTTTGGATGTCAGCATTGATGGCTATGAATTTTCTTCTTATGACTGCTTTTGCTGAATTCCATGGCTTTTGATAACTTTTGTCTCCTTTGTTATTTAATCTGAAGAATCTTTAGATTTCCATCTTAATTTCCTCCTTGACCCAATGACTATTCAACAGTAGTTGTTTTATTTTCATGATTGTGTGTAGATTTGAATGTTTCTGTTGGAATTGATTTCTAATTTTATTCCATTGTGCTCTGAGGAGATAAACAGTATAATTTCTATTTTTTTTAATTTGTTGAGACATATCTTGTGGCCTAGGATATGATCAATCTTAGAATATGTTCCATGAGCTGATGAGAAGAACATATATTCAGTGGTTTTTGGAGGAAACACATTTTTTTACTCCTTAATAATAATTCATGATTTTAGTTGAAATAGTCAGTATAATGTCTCCATAATACAAAGGTATTTTGTTGAAGGAATATGAAATTAAGGGCTTTTTTTTTTGCCATTTTAATTTGTTCTCAACATTCTTGCCAATCACTTTGAACTTTCTTCTCAGAACTTTAAACAATAAAACTTGGCCCAACATCACATTTACTAAATGTCTTAGGGCAGCAGTCCCCAACCTTTTTGGCACCAGGGACCTGTTTCATGGAAGACAATTTTTCCATGGACTGGGGAGGGGAGTGGTGGGGAGAATGGTTTCAGGATGATTCAAGTATATCACACTTATTGTGCAGTCAGACCTCTCTCTGCTAATGATAACCTGTATTTGCGGCTGCTCCCCAGCACTAGCATCACTACCTAATCCCCACCTCAGATCATCAGGCATTAGATTCTCATAAGGAGTGTGACCTAGATCCCTCACATGCTCAGTTTATAGTAGGGTTTGCACTTCTACAAGAATCTAATGATCTGACAGGAGGTGGAACTTATGGAGTGATGCGAATGATTAGGAGCATCTGTAAATACAGATGAAGCTTTGCTAGCTCACCACCTGCTGTGGCGCCTGGTTCCTAACAGGCTATGGACCAGTACTGGTCTGTGGCCCGGGGTTTAGGGACCACAGTCTCAGGGTATGATTTCATCTATAGTGACAAAGGTCATATGAAGTGATATTAAGGCACAATCCCTAATATGACATTTATAATATTTTTGGTTTTTAGTCTGGGCAGAATATTGGAAAATGTCCATGTTCCATAGAGTGATTCTCCATCAGGAATAAATACACATAAATATGGTACCAATTCATACATTATACGGGAAGAGGTAGCTGGACTTCATTTGTAACACATCAAAACATAGAATTATGCAAAATGGCTTTCCAAAGGAAAACCAAGACTAATTTCTTCATTACTGAAAACACTATTCTTGACATATTGCACATAATATACATATAAATTTCAAAATATTGTAATAGTTTAAAAATATATTTTCAAAATACCTAGATAAATCAAAGGAGTAGAAAACTTTATTCAATATAAATTCCTGAGTTTTCCTCAAAGTTCATGTTATTTTTCTCTAGAACCTGAAAAGTAAATGTTAATTTGCAAAGTTTTAAGTCCTTTAAATGCAGTAAGAATCAGCTAGCTGTATATTTGAGTTTCTACCTCTGTTCAGGTTCCATTCTTTTTTCTACAATGTGTGGGAATATAGAAAAAAAATATGCATAGAGGAGAAATCTAGAATTGAATTTCCCATCCACAGGGAATGTGTGGATTTACTTTGGGGCCACAGGTGCCTCTTGGGTAAAGTAGGGTACAGACTGTTTCTATTTGAATTGGACCCTGTTTGTGTCTGGAGGCATCCAGAATGTCAAGAAGACCAAGGTGGTGTCCAGGATTTGGGGATAGGATTGGGAGGAGTGTCAAAGGTAGAATTTGCTCTAATATTTTTGAGCAATAAATCCACTAAGAACTTTCTCTGAAAGCTTTTATTCTGAAAACCTCCACAAATATTTTATTTTGAGAGGAGGCTTAGTGTAGTTAAGAGCACGAATCCTAGAGTCATCCTGCCTGTGTTTAAACCCAAGATCCGCTACCTATTTACTGTGTTCCCTTGCTCAAGTTACTTAATATCTCTGTCCCTCAATTTCCTCATCTGCAGATGGAGGTAATAATACCTACCTCATAGTTGGGGTATTAAATTAGTTGAAACATGTAGACTATTTATAGCAGTACCTGGCATATAACAAATATTTACATAGCATCTACTAGTATTTTTTACCGGGCTTTAACTTAAATTACTACCAGTCTTATTCATTTAATATCTGGGCCCTTTCTTTATTCAAATGAACTCCCCATGCCTCTAGTTAACAACCTTAAGTCTATATTTACTACTAAACATGGCAGTTTACTCACTTACCAACTTAGGTTCACATTTAGTGGAAAGAAAATAAACAAGTGATAAAGTGAAGTTTAGGAAGAATTAACGACAGCCAAGGGGAAGGTTGATGGATCCAAGTGGAGGAGAGCAAGTGCTATTCCTGGGACAAAAATCATTCACTGGCCTCAGGTGAAACCCTTTTGAGATTAGCTGGTGACTGAAACCTCAGTCTGACTTTCCAGCTAGCATTTCATGTAGTAGGAGAGAATAATTTTTATGAAACAAGAAAAAGGTAATTCATAGTAAGTATGACAAAGTGGCTACTTGCCCATATATGTGTATATATGTGCATGTACATGTATATGCACACACATGTATTTATAAACCAACCCTGTACCACATAAGATGAATGATAATTTGTCTCATTTCTCAGATGGCAAAATGTGAAGCAAAAGAGAGTTAAATATGTTATGCTACACTACAAAATAGGAAATATAACACATTTCCCACAAATTTTTTCCTATAACATTTGAAAAATGTCTCCTAAACATATTGTTAAACTGGGTCACATAAATTTAGACTTTCATATAAATAGAAGCCATAATTATTCTAGAAATGCATGTGCCCATAACAACATTTTAATCCTTTTCTTTTATAATTTGTTTCTGAGAATTTCCCACAAAAAATAAGTTCATCAATAAGGTTAACCACACACCATACCAGATTAACCACACACTATACAATCTACCCCTTTCTTTTCTTAAATCTAGTGACCAGTTTCTAGGATCTTCTGACATGACTCTGTCAGGCTATTGCAATAGAGATACTTTTCAGTTTATGCATTTTGTGATTTACAATAATATGTCCAGAATCAGGAGTAGGTTTATGTGGTAAGTACATCTGGGTTTTGTGTACTCTGGACTGGTGATTCTCTGAGCAGGGATTCACTCTGTGCATTTGAAATACAGCAATGTAGCAGAAGTGGAAAAAAAATGTTTGTGTGTTCTCTTGGCCTCAGAACACTCACAGCCCACTAGGCCACTTGGGCAATGATTTGGGATAATAGAATTTCTTATTTTCTATTAGTTTTTGTGTATATAACTGAATTTCCAGTGACAGTTTTCAATTAAAATCTATTTTCAGTACATTATTTTAAGTATTTATCATATGGCTGAAATAATGCATCCAGAATGTATAATTTATCCTCTTTAAAAATGGGCAATTTTAGGTATAGGAGTCAAAGAATAATATGAAGTAATTTATAAATTAGAGCCTGGGTTCCAGATGTTTCTTAGCTCAGCAACTTGGAACACGATTTTATCTTTTAAGTGATTCTTTTGTGTTGTTGTAATATTTTATATGTGGAAATTTTTACCTTTGATTATGAAGCTCAGCTTTATTTTATTTAATAACAATATAATGCCTTCATTAAAGGAAGATTTCCAGAAAAATATTACTGTCTTTACCTTTATTTCCAATGAAAATATGAAAATTGTCATTTTTTCCTCTTATTTCTAAGAATATTATAATTAATGCTTCTTCCTGCCATATATGGATTCTTTTTAAAGAAAATAGTTTTCACATACATGTTAGTGATACCAAGTTTCATTTGTAGAAGTTATTATAGTTTTAAACAAAATTTAAAATTTTCTAACATTGATATAAAATAGTCTTCTAATTCCCATACTAGCTGTTTAAGAATGGGCAGGAGACATAAGGGGTTGGAGCAATAAACCCTCTATTGTGAATTAGAGAGAGGAAAGAAACAACAAAAAGGCCTGATTTTAATAGTTCATAAATTCTGGATAATTTATGTTTCTAAAAATATTCTATCGTTAGATTACCTTGACTTTAGGAAACTAGAATTTTCATAAATAACCCTAGCAGTGACATTATTCTAAGTGTGATGAAATAACCTCAAACGAGTTAGTGAACATGAGTAGCTTTAGCAACTACAAATTTTCAATAGTTTTCTGAACTAGTATAAAAATGTATATAAATTAAGATTGAATTATTTTGGACAATGTTTTTATTTTTGTCAAGTAAGAAATAGTGCAAGAGAGCTCTTTACTCACAGTATTTCAATCCTCGTGGCTCCAGTAATGCACCAGAGAGAAACAAAACTATAAAAATGTCAAAACAACTTTCGGTACTTTAACAAAGCGTGTGAAAGAAAGATGATTCAAGAGAAGGCTGAACTTTTTGGTGATTTATTTTAACCAGTTCAGTCTTTACTAAAGATTGAGTTAAGCATCCGAAACTAAAGCTGACATCTTATGGACATGATAAAAAGAAAACCAATAATTGAAAGAACTGATAAAAATATTTAAGCAAATTACAACTTAGTAACATCTTGTTGAATGTTTTTTTCCCCATGGGATTTTCACTAGACTCAAAATTTTGATACAGTATAATCTATAATAGCCTTTCACGAAAGATACATGCAATGACACATACAATGTAAAATATTGCTTTGGATAGTGGACAACAGAAAAAAAATCATATTTTTTTTTCATAGAGGATGAAACTTATGCCAGTAATTGTTATATCCCACCTAATGCTTAAGATGCTGGGTCTCGCTGGGACAAGGAAAAAAAATCAAAACAAAAATATTCCATACTTTCAGCTATATATTTACAGACATTCTGTTGTTTTACTCTTACCCATTTGTTGTTTATAGTATGTTTCACAAAGTTCAAAACATGAAAATGATTGAAATGATCCATCATAGACTACAGGCTGAATCTAGCAGGAAGCGGAGACAGCAGGATATTGATACATTGGAAGAATACAGAAGATGGCATGGCTAGAGGTAATAAAAAGACAAAAACAAGGTCAGTGACACAATGATGTTAGCAAGCTGGAAGCATCAGAGGTTGTGTTTAGAAGTAGGAGATTTGAACTGAAAGTATCAGAGATGATGTGTGGTCCACATGGAACCACACCACTGAGTGATGGTATCACAGTGGAGAAAAGGGTCATGAAATTTATAAACTACTGTGATGTACAGATAACTTAAAAATATAAGGATTTCACCAAAAAGATGGCAAGGTTTGGAATGAACCAGAAGATTTTACTAGTCTCCTGGAAAAGTGAGCTAGATGTCGGTATATGAGATTGTCGATGTGGTATACAACTTATTGCCATAAAGTAGAATGGAAATAGGCTTGAAAGTTCTTAGGACTGAACCACCTTCCCAAATTAGAACATAGATTAAGTAAGTAAGTAAATAAAGTAAGTGATAGTCTCCAAACTCTGTTGTTTAAAAGAATGTCCCAGCTTTCCTAAACGTAAGTCAGAAAGGCATAAGTAAGGGATACACAGGCTTTCCCCTCAAGAAAGTCTATACCCTGAGCGTACCCAGTTCGTTCATGCCTGCTGTTCTTTCAGATGAAGGGACCAGCGCATTTATCCTGCAGGCCTGTCAGGCTCTGCAAAAGGAGCCCTCTTATCTTGGTATGTCAGTTTGGGTTCTCCAAAATGCAGACAGATACTAAAATAGAATTAGATCTGAAAGAGATTTATTGGTGGAAGTACGTGTGAAGAATGAAAGGAAGCAGGGATAGGAGAAGGCAGAGAGAGCTCTCAAACCTCAATGCATTTCTGGTACCTTTAAGAGAAGAGAGGGAAAGAAGATGGATTGCGGAGAAAGAACCTTGGTCTACAATGAGGCTCAGAAAACCTTGGCCAGTCTGTGGGGATGCCCCAGGGCAAAGGTTTTCATTTGAGTGACCTTGCCTTCGGCAGACCTGGCATGCTCTGGGACCGCTACCTTCTGTGCTCAGTGTTGACTGGGAGCAGGCTGTGGAGCACAACCTCAGCGTTAAAGCTGCAGGTGACTGGAAAGGGCAGCAGCTGGGAGCAGTCAGGTGCAGCATTTTCCCTTCGAGGCAGATCAGGGTGGTGCACCTCAACGGCCATTACACTTTTAGAAATGTAGCTGACTTCAAATTCCAAGTGTGTTGGCACATTCTAGATGATCCCTGAGCAAACTGCAATGGTATTCTCAGTAGAACACAGCTGGAGATCATGCCTATGATCACCTTTAACTATGAAATTTTTATTCTCTGAGCCATTCAAGAAATATTTATTGAGCATATACTATGTCTCCAACACTGAGGAAACAGCAGTGAAAAACAAATTAGAATAAATAGCATAAGGACCGTCAATTTGATACTTATTACTCTCATTCCCATCATTCATGTCATTGTTACATAGTTTCAACTATTTTTAAATTTTAAAAATTTATCATTTTTACTGCTTTTCAGTCAGTATTTAGATTTAGTGTTTTTTTCTTTTCCTTTTTTTCTCAGAATTGCTTTAAGCATTTACCTTCTCTGTTCATTTTTTTTCTTTAAATTAATGAGGTACACAATTTAGTAATTTTTCAATGATGATCTGTGTAGAAAATTGTATCACATTTTTGTGAAATTGTCTTTAAACTTTGAATGGTAGTTTATTTGAGTATAATTTTTTCATCTGATAGTCATTTTTTCTTGGGAGTCCGAAATTGTCATTTCTGTTATCGCCTCTGTTACTACTGGTGAGAATCTTCTGTCTGTGTAATTGTTATTTCTTTATTAAATCTATATTTTTATTCTGATTGATTTTAACATTTTTGTCTTTGTTAATCTTAAGTTTCACTAGATATATCTGAGTTTAAATTTGCTTTTATTTATCTGACATATGGATGGATATGCTTCTCATATCTGAGTATTTATGTTTCTTCAATTCAGGGAATTTTAAAGCTTTATTTCTTTGAATATTTCCTTTCCCATCGTTTGTATTCACTTCTTTTCAATCATCTTATTAAATATATATTGGGTTTGCTTATTCTGTCCTTTACACAACTCACATTTTTTCATACTTTTCATATCTCATTCTAAGTAAATTTCTAAGATAAAGCTTCCAACACTACTTTACTCTTTAGATATATTTAAATCATTCATCAAATTTCAAGTTTCAGTATTTTTTTTTCTAGAAGTTCTCTTCTTCTCCACAGTGTGCTGTTATTTCATTAAGGTTTCTATTTCTTTTCTATCTCTTTTATTGATATTTGTATAGTATTGTCTTTCAAGGTATTTGCCTCAAATCCTAAAAGAAATATCGCAGGTCTGTTTTATTGTGCAGTTTGTGGTCCGTTTCAGTGTGAATTCCTCTTCTGGTAGAGTTGATTCACCTACCTCCCCATCCCAAATCCCTTGGAATGAGACCCGGAGGGTTAATGCCAAGGGCCCAGAGGTTTCACATTTGAGGTAAGTGTTACCTTAATTTCTTAGTTTGGGTTACCCACTTTTTGAACAATATACACTCAGACTCTACATATTTTTATAGTATAGGCTTTAGATTTTGATTTATTTGTAAAGGAGAATTTTTTTTTCCCATACAGAGTCCCAGGCAGAGATAGGTTTCTGTCTGCTTCCCTGAGCTACTCAATTTTTCTGCAACTATTATAAATTGGGACTACCCAGGTTCCAGCGTTATGCTCCCTGCCTCATCCAGACTCAAGATTTTTTTCTCTTTTTTTCCCCTGCATGACCATTAAAATACTGCCCGCTATGTGCTAGGGCAAATATCTCATAGGATCCTCCTTGACCCCAACGGTAGGAGCTTGGTTACTTATCATTCTGGCTATAAATTCTTTCTTTTTATTCCTTAGCTGTTTCTTTTTAGCTTGCCTAATTTTTTTCCTTAATTGTGTCTTTATATTTTATGCTTATATTGCAGGTGGGGCTGCTCAGTCATCTTTGATGTGGCACTGTTGCTGCTATTTTAACTCATAGCCTTTGCTAATGATATGGTGACCTTTTAAAAATCCTTATTTTAAAAGCTTATGTGCTCTAAATTTTAGGACCCCAGGATAAATGTCTGGTTTTCCCCAGACTAGTTGCAGTTCTGTTTTTTGTACTTTGAGAGAACCCCTGAAGGAATTATCTTAAAAATCAACAAGCAGTTCTAGAAAAGAGAGAATTCTACATGATGTCTAAGGGAAGTGTGTCCATTAGAGACACTGACTGAAATCTATTATGACTTTACATTCTATCCCATCCGAAAGATTTCAAAATATGAAAAAATATGTAAGAAAACATCATCAAATGCCTACATAGTAGAATTAACGGAGTTTAGCAGCTCAATTTTATAATCAGGGCATAAAAAGTGGCTTAAAATCTAACACTGGTTGTGCTTTAGCCCAGAGGTTGGGAGTATGAGCTCTGGAGGACCTTTCTTGTGTTAATTCCAGCTCTCCTACTCACTAGTTGCATGACTTTGGACAAGTTTTTAAACTCCTCTATATTTCAGTTTCCTCATCACTAATGTTTGAATAATAACAGTAAGTTCCTTAGAGGTTGTAACATTAACTGACTTACTATCTAACGTTCTTTGAACAATCCTTGGCACATCATAAGTAGCTTGTGCTGGCTATTCTTATTATTACAACATCAACGGACATTATCAACTTAGTGGTTCCCAAAGTTAGTATTTCACGAAAGAATAAAAAAAAAAAAATCAAAGAAGGACCTAACATGAAGTGTCCAAAATTTTAATAGTAGTTGAGAAATAATTATTAACACTACCATCTACTACCAAGTATATGAGAGAAATATTTTAAGATGTAAAAAGTGAACGAAAACTTTATAAAGCTTTATTTAAAAACTGATTGTAATGTGTCCATTATTTGATCGTCCCATGGAGCAGTGGAAACTTCATCATGAAACAGTACCAGACTGGGATTTGAGCATCTTTGTTTTAAATATATTTGAATGAAAGGCAGGACAAATTACACACCAAGGATGTTTTACAAAAGCATCAAGGTAATATTGAAATAGCCCCTTGTAGTTAGGAATAGCAATCAAAATGTCCTTGCTTAAAAAAAAGGGGAGTAAATTAATCTGTGAGAATCACTTAATAAGCACTATTTAAAAGATAAATAAATTGTTCAAATATAATATAGGAAATGACTCTGCATGGGCCTAAAGAATAATTAACATGCTATTTTGTGAAAAAAAATTATACTGAGAAGACATAAAAGGAGTTTAATATGAAGAAGGAAATCATTCAGCACTGGCCTGATTCAGCAGAATATAATGCAATCACTGCAGTCCACAGCCTAAAGAACAATTGACGAATTTAGGATTTTCTTTGAGCAATACAAGAGTGATTAAGGCATTAGAAAATAAAACAGAAATGTTACAAAAAGCACAAGGAATTTAACTTTTATTTTAGCTTTTTATTTTAGAAAAATATGGCTGAAGATCAATTTAGGAAATATTTTTAACTATAAATAGGGATTTTTTTATATGTTGAATTGAGATAGTTATTTTTTATGAGATTTTTAAATTGACTGGAGTTTAATCTTCAGAGGGGCTGAACTATCCACTGGCATTCACTCACACATCTATTCGATGGATATAGCCTCTGTGAAGGTTACGTACAACTGGTTATGTATAACCTCTGCGAAGGTAGTAGGTGAGGCTCTGGAATGTGTGTAGCCATTAAAGATGTGAATGAAGTGGTTGCTTTCTACTTTCATGGCGCTTCTATTTATCTATTAGGGACATTGGCATGTGCACACATTACAGCAATAGAAGACATTGTAAAACATGTGCTCTGCAAACGAGGTCAGAGAATGAAAAGAAACTTTCAGTTGGAGCAGTTAGAGTGAAATGTCTCTTGATATATCAGATCCATGAGTGGCTTGAACATAGGTAGAAAGGTATAATAGTAAGAGCTGAGTGAGTCTTAGGGAGAAGGCATATTCACTAAACAATAGCTAGGATTAATTTGTTTGTAACATAGTGGCATAATAAGAAAATATTGAAATTTAAATTTGGAAAGATGGATTGGAGCAGGGCTCCATGTCGTATGAATTTTAATATATTAAACCTAGGAGAACAATTTATTATTTTTTGTCTAACTTCAAAACTTTTACTTAAAAATTCAAATAAAACAGCATATTGTATTTTACTTAAAATAATAAAAAGTTGACTACCTGGAAATATCTTAATGTTTGACATTGAATATATATGTGCATATATATATGTACACACACACACACACACACACACACACACAAACACATACACATAATATCTTAAGATCTTAAGAATTGAGAACACTTTTCACTTTCCAGCAATTAGGGTTTTCAGATTTAGCAAATAATAATATTGTATTTTATCTGGCAGTGCTATTAACAATATATTTTGGCTCTGTCTGTTCTGAATTAATGCACTCATGGGTTGAAATTTTTAAAAATAGCCTTTCTTTGGTTTTATAGGATACAAGCCACTAATAATAAACTGATCTTTTGTCAACTTTGGTTTGGTTTTAGGGTGGAGAGTATGTCAAGGATTTGATTTATAAATACATAAATCATCTATATTTTACATTAGAATAGTGACTATTGTCTATCTTAAAATTAGTGCACAAAAAGTTGCTCTATAAAAAAGACACCTGCACTCGAATGTTCATAGCAGCGCAATTCACAATTGCAAAGATGTGGAAACAGCCCAAGTGTCCATCAATATATGAGTGGATTAATAAA
>CAUYSK010124369.1:0-45451 GCA_963575035.1 Avahi laniger | reverse complement strand
TAAAGTACTTTAAAAATATTATGTTTATTTGAACTATACCGTCAAGTGCAAAACTTTAGCACTCAGGAGGCTGAGGCAGTAGGATTGCTTGAGCCCAGGTGTTTTTGGTTGCTGTGAGCTAAGCATACGCCATGGCACTCGCCTCTGGCAACACAGAGTTAGACTCTGTCTAAAAAAAAAAAAAAAAAAAAGGAGTCTGGCAGCTGAAAGTTTGAGGTTAAGATCTCTGATGAGATATGAAGTACAAATCCCTATACTTTAATCAATCATGTAGAAAATGAGTTAAAATTCTTTTTACCAATAATCAACTGAAATCTGTATAGAAAGTCACTCCACCTCTGTAAAACAGTAGTTGGAGAAAGGATCAAGATTTTTGTGAGAAAACAGTCCAGGATCTGCTTCTACCCATGGAAAAAATGGGACAATTGAAGTCTCAATATTTTATAGAACAGAATGCAACCACGATCATTCTTACCTGAAATTTTTCAAAGCACATGTTACCAATTGCATGATGTGGTTATAAAACAATTTCTATCATGCACTCATAAAATAGCTAATTTTATTTCATGTAACTTCCTAAAGAACACCTCAAGATAAATCTGTTTTCTAATGTAACCCTATGAAACTAAATGAATTTCCCTTCTACCCAGGGTGTTTATATATAAACCAATTACATGTTACAGGAGACTAAAGTCATTGTGGTTTTAGAATAGTTCACAAGTCATTCTTTCTAAGAGCGTTTAGATAGCAAGTCCAGTAGAAATTAAATTTGTGGTTATGTACCTTTAAGCAAATTATTCACTTAACTTCTCAGGCCCACAGATTTTTCGTCTGTAAAATAAAAGGTTTAAAAGCCAGATGATCTCTAAGGTCCTTCTAGCTCTTGCATTGTAACACGTTCTAAACAAGACAAAGTTGCTCATGTTTTAATAATAACTAATGCTAACCCCAAATTATTCCCTTGAACAGCATGCACAATTCCACCAGCAGATAGTTGATATGATTGCTTTCTTTATATTTTATTTTAGAGTACACAGCTCCTCAGTATGAATTTTCTAGAAAAGACTGAATGACACCTTGTGATAAATTCCTTTGGAAATCCCTTCTTTACTTGGACTGAACTAAACCTCAGAGGAAAAGGACTCCCTTTGTGCTCAGACTCTCTAGTGAGTTCTAACGAGCATATATGAACAGTGGCACTCTCAGTCTTAGGCATTATTGGGCTTTCATTTCCCTTGGAAAAAATTGCTAACATTTATTGAGCAATTTATGTACATTACCTTCTTTAAACCTGACAAGAAAGTATACATGTCCCCATTTTACAGATGAGAAAACAAAATTTAGAGAGCCACACAGCCAGAAAGTTGCACAGCTAGGTCTCATCACTTGTCTTCCCAACTCAAAAATCTAAGCTCTTAATCAGTGTGTTAACACAGACACCCCCTTTTTGATATATGCCCCCCAAATATGTTCAATGGTACATTACATCCTGCACTCCTTCTGGGTTAGTAACTTTTCTTGGGGCAGAAAAAGTGTTGTTCTTAATATAGGGTAGCTATACACTGCTTATCCAACTAAAAAACCCTACAAATGTCATCAAGCCAAGTGGGGAGTTTCCAGCCTCATTACTGCCACAGCCTGAAGTACAGAGAAAACAGCGTTGGCTTAAGTGAGAGGTTATCAAAGTGCAGGCCCAGAGTCTCTGGGGGTGGGACTCTGCCATCTTGAGTTTCAACAAGCTCTCCAGGTGGTTCTAAAGCACATGTTTGAGACCAGTTGTTTAAATAAAGTAGAAAAACTATAATACCTTTCTGTCTTTCACTTTAAAGCTGACTGACCTGCAGGAACAATAAAAGAGAATAATGACAGGTCCCAAAATATTACTCCAAGCTATTAAATTAAACTAAAACATAATACCATTTTACTGATTCTATCCATCAAATAGGCCATTCACTAAGGAGTAATTTGGTAAGCAAGTGAAAATGTTCACAATATCATTTTGCCAGGAGCAGGGAAAAGAGCCCATGGATTGGAAGCGTTTATTCCAAAATTCAGCTGCAAGGGAATATGCCCTATATATTTGTCTCTTATCAAGGTAAGAAATTTGTATATAATTTTATTATTTCCTTCTAGCCAGAGTCTTTTTTTCCACTGAGGAGCTTATGTACCTACTTGGCAGAACAAAAGCACAACATTAAAAAATAGATGCCACTCATTGGCATTTACCCTGTGCCAATCACCGTGTGGAATGCATTACACACATTCTCTAATTTCATTCTTGCAACACTCTGCAGCAGAGATGGTTGTCCTCACTCTGCCGATGAGAAAAACGAAGCTTGGAGGCATTAAGTGTAAATCTGCCATGCTCATTTCAAGGCTCTAGATACAGCAGATTTCCTGAGCTGCAGCTCCCCTTCCTTCTCCCTTCTCTTGAGACTAATCATAATTCCTTTACCCCAAGACTGTCAGACACAGGAAGCCAGCACTCTAGGCCTTCTTTCACTTCCTTCACACTTTCCCTTTAACTCCCAAAACGATGTCCACTGTAGCTAATATGAAGCCCAGTTTCTGCAAACTTGAGCCCTCCCGCACCCAGACAGCTGACCCAGGAGGACTACTAAGACTCAAGGACACATGGGGACTGGGGAATAAAAAAATGTCCCCTGGGAAAGGAAAGGAAGAGCAGCAGTGGGAGCAGGGGACGTGACTTAGCAGGGCGTGAGAAGCGTGTCAACAGTGGTACCGAACACAGAGACACTCAACAACCAGCAAAGAGAACAACTGAAAATATGACTGGTCAACAGAGGAATTAAGGAAAGTATGGTCATTTGGGTAAACAGCTTACCATTTCTGTTTCACTGCCATACAGCACAACAACTATTGTGCATAGTCTTAAATGGGTTGGATTAACTTTGTGGGTTTGGAGTGTTTTGTTGCAACAGTGACTTCTTTACTGCTAAGATAATGCTACACTGCGGGTTTGCTGAACACATAGCACCGTTGTCTGCTTACTGCTTCAGAGTTGGAAGGACCACTCATCATATCTGTATTTCTCTATATTAGAGAACGTATGTCCACCACTGGTGTATACATTCCAATACAAAGATGCAAAATAAAACTCTCTTAGTTTGGTAATGGGCAAGTATTAATACAGACCCAGAAACATGTCAAGCTCTTAGCAGCCACGTGTATATACTAAAAACAACCTGGCTGTGGCTGAGATCTCACTTTCCATTTGTGGTCATTTGCTTTCTTTGTGGTAGCTTCACATCACTAATCACAGGAATCACAGCAATGGGCAGGGTGGTTGGCCTGTCTTCCCCACCCTTTCTAAAGTTCCCCTCTTCCAAAAGTTCTATCGACAGAAACCTTGCAACTTTAGAAAAAAATAAAATAATAATAGCTGCAATGATTTAAGTTAGGTGTGGGGAACTTGCAGCCTTAAGATCACATGTGGGCTTCTAGGTCCTGAAGTGCAACCTTTTGACTGAATCCAATTTTTACAGAACAACTCCTTTTATTTTTATTAATATATTTTTGTTCATCTTTTATATTTTTATTTTATTTTTAAAATGAATATATTTAAAATACCAAAGAATAAAATAAGTTTCAATGAAATAATCCTCCCAGATTGACCAGCACAATTAAAACATTAGTAAGACATAAGGGCAAAATGATGCCTGCTATGCTCATGATTTAGTTCTAACTTCCCCCACTTGGCCGGCACCACTGCCACACGAGGCTGGTTGGCAAGAGTGTACGGGAGTCAAGTACACCAGTCTGTCATCAATTTTTGACAGCAGTGCACTGTGTTTCTGTTTGAAGTAGAATTTGTAAATAGTTGCACAACTTGACAGTCTTTTTTAATTCTGTCTGCTTAACAGCCCATCATGTCAAAGAAGACCAAGAGAACACTGAAGGAAGAAAACAGATTTTTTAATGAGGATTGGGAGCAGCAATATTATCTTGTTTCTGCTAAAGATAAGATGATTTGCTTGCTTTGTGATACTGCAATATCAATGTTAAAGAAATGCAAGGCTCCTCAGCATTATAACACTCATAAGGACCACAAATATTTTAAATTAGGGGGAGAGGCATAAAAGGTTAGATTGCAGAAATTAAAAGGTGAAAAGCAAAAGCAGAGACAATTCCTTCAAGCAGCAATAAGAGCTGGAAATAATGCCACTGAAGCAACTTATAAAGTAGCTTATACTCAGGGGGGGAAAGGGAAGCCATTCAGTGATGTAGAAATTGTGAAAGAATGCATTGTCAAAGCTGTAGGATGCTTAGACCCTCATAACATTTCAAAGTACAAACAACTGCCTTTTTGAAGGAGAACCATAACTGATCGGCAGCACTAATTAGCCTTCGACTTCACTGAACAACTTCATGCAATACTTCAAAAGGAAAATACATATTTATTCAATTGCTTTGTATGAATCAACTGATACTACTGACTCGGCCAGGTTTTATACTTCATTTGGGTCATAACAGAAGATTTCTTTTGCTACAAAGAGTTACTCATTTTGGACACTCTTGCGAACAGAACACAGAGAACAGATATCTTCAACAACTTTTAAGATAAATGTAGTGAAGCTGGACTAAATTTGGTAAATTTAGTGAGTGTACGTACAGACAGTGCACCTTCCATGACAGGAAAACATGAAGGGTTTATTGTACAGATAAAAAAGTGTTAACAGTTCCAGATGCTCTTATTTCTTTTCACTGTATCTTGCATCAGCAAAATCTCTGTGCTAAAGCTACTATTTTAAATGACACTTTGCAACAAGTTATAAGTATTGTTAACTATATTCATGCAAATGCAACACAGCATGGTCAGTTTCATAACAGGGCTAAAGTTGAATAACGAGGTATTCAGTGTGGATTTGCTGTATCATTCTAAAGTGCATTGGCTATCACAGGAACAGGTGTTAGCCAAAATTTTATCTCTGTGAGAACAGATAGTTAAATTTTATGAAGACCAGAATCAGCAATGTGAATTATTGAAAGATTTCCATGGAAATGCAGCAATTTCTGTGTGATATCATGTCAAATCAAAACAACTTGAATATTTCTTTGCAAGGTAAAACTAAGTCTATGTATAATATATGGCAAAAAATCCAAGCGTTTTGGAAAAAGCTATCTTTTTTCAAAACAATTCTTCTTCAAAAGGATATTTCAGATGAACGTTTTCCCCATTTAACAAAGGTCATTGATAAGTAGGATGATACATGCAAATCCTTTGAAGAATACACAGCTGTTGTAGACCAATTAATTGGAGAATACAATGAAAGGTTCACTGACTTTGAGAATCATGACATCACACTCAAATTAATATTTCAGCCTCACTAGTTGATATCACCAAGGCACCTAAAGAACTACAGATGGAAATGATTGTGCTCTCAGTAGATGACATTTTAAAGTCATTGTTTGATGCTAAGAAAGATGCGATTGAAATATGGAAACATGCAGTAGAATACCCATGCCTTCAGCAACATACCTGAAAAACACTTTCTTGCTTTTCAACCACTTATTGCTGCGAATCTGCATTCTCTTACCTAACCCAAATCAAGTCCTTTAAGGTCACAAATGGCTGATACCCATCTAGAAGATCAACTGAAACTGTGGACTTCCAATGCTGCAACCAAATATTCAAATGCTTTCCAAAAAAAAGCAGACACAACAAAGTCGTTAAAAGGTTAGTTAACTTTAAAATTAACAAATGGTTTTCATTTTTTGAAATTATTAAGTTCATAGTAGTTAGATTTTTTACAAAATAATGTAAATTTTTAAGTATATCTGATTGAAGTTTCTTGAATGCGGCCTTATTTGATTACAGCTAAATTAATGCAGTCTTCCAACATGAAAAGCTTCCCCACTCCTAATTTAAGTGATTACTGCATACTACACACTGTGCTAAAAGTGATTTACACTCATTATCTCATTTTAGCAACCTGTGAGGTAAGTACTACTCTTATCTGTTTTACAAAGGGTGAAATGAAGGCTCTTAAATCACATAGCCTGGTAGAGTGACAGAGCCTGGGCTTTGACCCACGGCTCCCTGATTCCAAAAGCCTCGCTCTCAATTTCTACGGAGGACTCCCCAGTGAACTGTTGTACCATTTAGTCTAAGTGATGTTTGGAATGGATAGTAGTGGAGAGTTATCCTCTCTACGACCAAAGCAGAGTGCAGCCTCTGAAATGCAGCTGAACAAACAACTCAAGCACAGTTCGATGTTTCCTTCCCAGTGGGTGCTATCCCAGGGAACAGTTTCCCTTCCCTCTTGTTGGTTAAACCCTTGTGGCGCCCACTGTCATGGTACCTCCAAGGGGCTGAAAACTCCCACTCTCAGTGTAAGCAAGGACATTTCCTAGCCTCATCCTTCATATAGGAAGTGAGCACCTCTCCTGTTCTGCCTCCAGTCTACTCAGCTCATCTCAGTAACTTGTCCAGAGGGTCTTTGCCAAGTCAGTTGCTTGAAACCCAGAACAGATTTATATATTACTATGTAAATGGTGATGAGGCTCCCAGGTCAGTGCACCAAAATCTACCTAATCTATAATGTGCCTGAAAATTGATAGTGCAGCTGAACCCAGAAGAGTGTAGAGTTACTGAAGACCCCTAAACTTCTCTGAGCCCAGGCTTTTTCATGCTCCTTTAGTCCCAGGGCAGCCACAAGCAGGTAGTAGGAAATAGTAATAGCTAGTATTTATTGAGCACTTACCCAGTGTTTGACGGTGCTCTACATGCATAATCTCATTTGACCTTCTTAGCCGCTCTAGGCAGTAGGCACAGTTATTAGTCTCAAGAAACTGAGGTACAGAGCAGTGAGGAGGTGTCCCAAGGTTGCAGAGGTAAGAAGCAGTAGAAGCAGGAACGAAGCCCAGGCAGTCCGGATCCAAAGCCAGAGTGACTAACCACCGACGGTCTTTAGCCGCTGTCTCAGTGGGTCTTGAGGTGTTGTCTGAGAGCTGGGAAGAGAACCCGAGGCTGGGTGGGGGCTCTGTCGTGTAGACAGCAACCCTGATGCACACATGGAAATCCCACACACAGGCAGGGGTAGCGGGCTGGATGGGAGCTCTGGCGGGGAAGACAGTGGTGGAGACATCCACATGAGCACCTGTCCCTCCGGAAGAGGAAAGGGTCAGTGGAAAGGAAGGTCCCTGGGGCAGCCCAGAGAGATGGTGGAGCTGCTCTACTGAAGAACCAACAGGCTACTCTGTTCTCCACAGAGTTTCTACCGCTGCTCTGAACCATGACCTTGGGCAAGTTGCTTCTCTGCAAAATAAGGGCCATCACAGTTCCATCTCTAGAGTCTTTGTGGGGACTAAATGAGATAATTTACCTGAAGTACTTTCACGGTGCCTGGCACCCACTCAGGGAGCATGTCCTGTGGTGTTTGTGACCGTTATCATCATACCGCAATGTCATTAGACTCTGAAAAAAGCCAAAGCCCACAGAAAAGCCCCTCGCAATTGAGGGGCTTGCTATGGCAAGACTGACGGAAGGAGGTTTTGCCCCTAAGCTTTGATGTACGGCTGAACAGCCGCGGCAGCCCCGTCCTCCCTGCCTCCGTTAATGAGGGCCGTAATTCCAGTCTCCTTTCCCAGCAAACCTTTTACCAGCACCACTAACAAGAGGCATAATGAATTGGCTCGAGTCCCTCCTCTTCATTTCCGCTGCTGCAGTCTCAGAGGTTAGGGCTAAGAAGCTGCGAAATGGAGGAATGCCCCGGTTGGCAGGAGGAAAACGGCGCCAAGCCAAGCAGGCCCTGAATAATCAGGCTTGAGAACCGGCCGTAATTTACTCCGAAATGGTCTCTCCTGGGAGGGCTACGCAGAGGGAGGGGACATGGGAGGGAGGGTGTAGAACAGAGGAGGGAAAACGGATGCCCCTCGAAGTTTTTCATCAAAAATCTAATGAACCGTACTTTATGAATGCAATGGTGTTTTACGATCTACACAGCAATTCTCTAAAATGTCTAGGTCCAGAGCCAGCTCCCTCTGCTTGTTCCCATCCTGCTGCCGAGAGAAGTATTGCTCTCTTTGCCACCACCGGTGCTGTTCTTTGATTGGCAAAAAAAAAACCTGAAGCCAAGATGGATGGGTCCTAAACTTAAGGTTTGGTTTCTCCATCCCCTGTTATATATTAGCTAAGGAGGCTCTTTTGGAAGACACAACACAGACATTATATGTAAATCAATAACAATTTTTCTTTTGTGTTCAAACCATGAATACTGACTAGCTAATTTTCGTGGCATCCCTATAAGATAAGTGAGTTTTATTATCCTGCTCCAATTCAATTCTTCCTCAGCTTTTTAATCAGCCTAGATGATTTTCTTAAATTTATCTCCATGAAATGATTTTTGCCAGCGTCCCACATTTTCATCAGATTTGCTTGTCATAGCCGGATACAGCTGGCACAGACAGTTAAGAGCTGTGGAACGGGGCAGACTGATGAGGATGGAGAACCGGACAAGCACTGGTGGGGGCCAGCGCGGGTGGTTGGACAGGGCAGGCGAAGGGGCACGACCCAGCTGGAAGTGTTGGGGAGAACGGTCTGGCTGGTGTCAGTACAATCTATTAATACAAAGGCAGTGGCTTGGATAAAACAATAGCTGAGGATACAGGGCATTCGACCACTGAAAGGACTGTCCCCTAAAAAGTGGGTATACATACCCCTTTCCGTCACCTCAGTGGGAGGAATATCCTCCTCTGCCCTGGTGACAGTGGCTTGGCTACGTGACTTGCTTTGTCCAACGGGATGTTAGCAGGCATGATAAGTAGAGCCTTGTGATATGTTTACACAGTAGGGCTTGTCATCTGGGGCCTCTGCCAGCACCATGAGAAAAGCCCACCCTGGTAGCACTAGTTCAAACAGGACGAGAGATGCGGGAGCAGACCTGGGCCAGACCTACAGCTCGGAGCAAGCCCAGGCAAACGCACGTTTGTTGAGCGTGTTCATATAGCAAGTTCTTTGTGGCTTCGAGGCCTTCACAAGTGCTATTTCCCTGGCCTAGAAGACCCTTCCCTGCATTCTTCCCAAGGCTAATGCCTTCTCATCCTTCTAGTCTCAACTTAAACGTCACTTTCTCAGAGACCCCTGCCCTGACTCTCCTCCAGTCTGAATTACTCCCCTGTCGTCAGTTCTTTCTAAATGCACCTGGTTCTTTTCCTTCATGGAACCACAATTTGTTCACATGTTTAATGTTTGTCTCTTCCATTAGATTACATACCTTGAGACCGAGGAGCAAACCTCAAACTTCACTTAGTTCTAGCACAGTCCCTTGGCCTACAGTGGGCACTTAGTACCTTATTTGTAGAATGAAATGTACCATGCTCTCTCCTGGGGTGCGGGGCTCTAACCACTACAGTGATGGCACAGAGACCTTCTCTCAAGGAGCTTTAAATCTACAGGACAAGACCATCAGCCCCTGCACAGTAGGGGTAGAGCTACTAACTCAGGATTGACCTGAGAGACTGAGGTGAGGCATCTGGTTAGCTATGGCTATGGAACAGATTATGCCAAAACTTAGTGGCTTACAAGAGCAATTACTTCATTATTTCTCAAGGTTTCTGTGGATCAGGAATTTGGAAAGAGATTGGCTGGGCACTTCTGACTCAGGGTCTCTCATGAGGTTTTAGTCAGGTGGCAGCTGGGGAATGGCCAGCCATCTCTCTTTATTCATGTGGTCTCAGGGTCACTTCATATGATCTCTCTACACAAGCAAGTTTGGGCTTCCTCATAGCATGGTGGCCTTGGGATAGCTGGACAACTTCCATGGTGACTCAGGACTCTAGTGCAAGTTTTACAGCAAGCAAAGCAGAAGCTGCATTATCTGGGGTTTTTTAATTGTAGTAAAAAGCACACACATAAAATTTTCCATCTTAATCACTTCTGAGTGTACAGTTCAGGAGCATTAAGTACATTGTGCAACCAATCTCCAGAACTTTTTCATCTTACAAAACAAACTCTATATCCATTAAACAATTCCCCATTTTCACCTCTCCCAAGCTTCTGGAAACCACCATTCTGCTTTCCTTGTCTATGAATTGAATTACTGCAGATACCTCACAGAAGTGAAATCATGGAGCATCTGTCTGTGACTGGCCCACTTCACCCAGAACAATGTCCCTGAGGTTCATCCATGCTACAGCATAAGACCAAACCTCCTTCCTTTTAAGGGCTGAATAATATCCCGTTGTATGTGTATTCCACTTTTGCTTTATCCATCATCTACTAATGAACATTTGCGGTGCTTCCGCCTCTTGGCTATTGGGAATGATGCTGCCATAAAGACGGATGTGTAAATATCTCTGATTCCCTGCTCGCTGCAGCACCTTTCATGACTTAGCCTCAGAAGCCACATAGTATCACTTCCTTCAATGTCACAAGCCCACTCATCCAAAGAGAGGGGGCATAGACCCCACTTCTTATTGGGAGAAATATCAAAGCCACATTATAAGAAGAGCATATGGAGTGGGAGATATCGTTAGAACAATCTTTGGAAAATACAACCTGCCATGCAAGTTTCTGGCTAGAAATGGAGGGGAGGGTGGAAGGGACTAGGGAAGGATCTTCAGCTTCCAGAGGTTGGCGTTCAGATAATACCACGCCAGTGAAGGTCATGGATGAAGACCTTGCTGGCCACTAGCCTGCATCTACAGAAAATAGCACTCCACCACTTTCTGTCTCCTTTGCCTGCTTTATTCTTCTTCATAGCACTTATCTCCCCTCAGTACTTAATATTAATAGTTTGTTTATTATTAATTTATAAGCCTCTCCACTAGAATGTAAATGCAAAGAAACAGGGACTTCGTCTTTTTGTTTGCAGCTGAATACCAAAGTCTAGCACGGCAGCTATAAGGTGGTAGGCATTCCATCAAATTCCATTAAATGAATTAATTAATTAAAGAAAAAGGAAAAACTAATTTGAGCTCTGGTCTTTAAAGTGGAGTCAGGGTTGCCTGGTGTAGTCAGACAAACCTGCACGTAAATCCTAGTCTCACCTCTTACCATCTGTGTGACTTTCAAGGGGCTGTTTGAGAAGGGAAGGGGGTAGGTAGCAAGGTAGCCAATGTTGAAACTCATCATCAGTATAACAATGCTCAACAGAAAGTTAGGCTCAACTGATAGACTGTTGACCAAGGGGCTCCAGAACTGTGAAGTCCACTTTCCTCATTCAGCAAAGGAAAAGGCTGAGGCCCAGAGAAGTTAAGGGTCCTGCCCAAGACCATGCAGAGCCAAGACTAAAACTTGGGAGCCCAAGTCCCCTGACTCATCTAACCATTGGATTAGGCAAAACTCGAGGTTGCAATTGATAGAAATGTATCCCAGTGACTAGCCCACACACAAAGAGAAGTCTCAAACCCACCTGTGTTTCCTCACGAGTGTGGTGGATGCCTTGTTGCCCTGCATCGCACACCCTCAGCCACAGCTGCAACTATGACGGGAGTCTCACCTAAGGGTACCCCGCCTTCGTTCTTCCGACTCAAGACTCCGAAACCACAGGAACCCACTCAGCCCACACACAGGTTAACCAGGAAGAGGAAATAGTCAAAGCCCCCAGGGACCACTCTCAACCAAAGGAGAATGGGAGCCATTGAACAAAGGCCCAGGCTCCCCTTCTGTGGAGGGACATTTCCTGGAGCCATTCTGTAGGCCTCAATGGTCCCTCCAGAGTCGAGCCCCTTTTGCCTAAAGCAGAGACCTTGACAATGCGTCCTTGATTGACTTTTTCCTTCTCCCTATGCACTTCCACTGCTCCCTCTCAACCGCTTGCTGGGATTACCTCACAAATAACTATAGTCCTCTGTAAGTCCTTGACTTAGGCTCTGCTTTCGGAGAAACCTATACTGAGAGATCAATCTATTGGTGATGTAACAAAAATTTGAATATGTCTTAAGATGCACACCTTGATAATTAGGGGTAGGTACAGAAGGTAGGCGTTACCTAATATAGCATAAATAGTGCCTAGCCAAATGCCTAACTAGAATAGATGCTTCTGCAATGTTACCTTATTTTATCTATTCTAAGACATACCTTGTCTTTCGCATTTTAACACTTCAAAAGACAAGATATATCTTAAAAACAATATCTTACAACTGTAATTGGCATCATTTTTTCTTTCTTGGAGATACATAAATCTTGTGCACATCTTGCAAGCATTGTCATTTTAGAGTCTTTGAAATTTGGTAGTTCTCACTCAGTTTCTTCCTATGTCATGAGTCAGGAAAAGGAAATGAATTGTCAAACTACAAAGACATTATGTGGAACAGAGCTTGTGGTCAAGAGACCCATATTCCCGTAAAGCCTGGTGAAGCTGAATGTCTCCCAGCCAAGAGGGAAGGAGACAGGGAGGGTCCGAAGGTCTTCCAGGGAGATGTTGGGACTCCACTCCGAGCTCGTCAAAGCAGAGACTGTGCCTCGTTCATCCTTAGCACCCGAACACCTGGCTCAGGGTAGGATCTGGTAAACGTTTGTTTATAGAAGCAAAGTGAATGGAGTGCCAAGGTGGTCTGTCCTATCTGTCCTAGAAGCACACATAGAAAGTGAGGCAGGTAGGGCAAAGAGACGGACATCTTTGGAACTACAGGAACATCAAAATACAAGTCCAGCTAAGGAGAATGAGCCAGCCCTTCAGCGTGGCCTTCCTCACGGGGGGAAAGGCTCCCACTTGAGTGGGTGTACACTGCTGGGGCAGACCCTCCAGGGGGTAGATAACTCATATCACTTCATCACACCTCCTTCCCCTCACTTCCTGCGACTCTCAGGGCTGGACACACAGGGCTCTCAGTGCCTCTCTCTCTCCTCCTGGCAGACAGCCTTTTCCCCTCCCAGGTCTATCTGACTCCCACAGCACTTGTAACCTGTCCTTTACTTCCCTTTCCTTCCATCAAAACTTGACCACCCTGTATCCCATCTCTTTAGATTCAGACCACTCAGCAACAAACCAGATGAATGCCTCTGGCACTCAGGGTTATCCCTGTTAAGGACCATTTATATCTTAATAGGGACTTTCCATGCCTGAAACCCATAATGACAAACATATGCTAAGCATGCCATCGTGAACTCACAGTGGCACTGCAGGATATATTTAAAATTTTCAAGGGAAATGCAGAAACATCTGTCAGATCCTGTACAAACTACTACTATTAAGTTATTTGGACTTACCCGCTTAATAAACAGAACAATTAGAGATTTCTTGTGGCTTTTTTCATGAAAAAAGTATTGAGACACTTAATGTGCTGTAAACTGACAAAGTCTGGGAACTTCTGCCTTAAGCCAAAGGAGTAGGTAGGATGGCATTTGGAACACCGTAAAAAGCTCTGGGGAAAAAAATCTGCGGGCTTCGATTACGCCATGTAACAGGGTGTACACCCTTCCAGTGGGTCAAGATCTCCAGCCTTGTCACCAAATTCCTAGTCCCATCACAGGTGACACCTGACTCCGGGACTATCTGTCCCTAAAAGTACATCCTGATCATGACCCGGTGGACAAAAGTCATGTACTTAGGGATTATGTGGTTCAGCGGTCACAGTCAGCAAGAGCCTGTCCTTTTAACTCTTCTCTTTGCAGGAAGGAGCAGAAAGCAGCCAGGTCCCAGATCCATTTCCATATGGCCTGGCCTTCCCAGATCATGTTCAATGGCCTCCCTTCCCTCTGTCATACTATGCAGATCCCATATTTTCTTCAAGGCCCAGGTATATAGCATATATATTGTTTATGTTTATCTGGAATCTCAATTCTCCACTAAAACATAAATCCCATGAAGGCAGGGACTTCGTTTGTTCACTACTGTATCACCAGTACCTGTAAGAGTGCCTGGCACATAGTGGACATTCAATAAATATATTGAATAAATGAAATAGAGTCCCATGGAAGAACTAAGCCCTAATGTCCCAATCATTCACTATATGAATTAAATTTTCTCTTATGCATCAAAAATGGCACTAGGTATGTAGCAGTCTTGAAAGGATTGAGAAGAAAGTCATTCAAATCGATTTCTGCTGAGTCCGTGAACAAAATAATGGAAGAAAAGTCCGTTTCCTCCAAGCAGCCTGCTCTGATCATCCCATCCACACGGATGTTGTCGCTCTCCCTGCATCTATTAAATATGTCTCAGGCTGGAAACAGTTGAGAGTGAAAGGCTGCTATGAATGACTGGCGGGTGCTCAGGGGTGCTCAGCCATCCCTGCAAGGTGACTTTTGGGACCTCCCAGCTAATGGCTCTGTAAGCAGACCCAGCCTTCTAAAGGCTTCACAAAAGGGCACTCACACAATTGAGGCTGCAGCCTGAGTGCTGTCTGCTGCTGATAAGGCTGGCTGGGAACACCCTGTCCTATCCCTTCCCCAAATCAAAAGCTCTTTGAGAGGCAGCCAAGCATTTGAGACCAACCAAGCAGTACTAAGTGCATTATCTTGTCTAAGCAAAGCATGAGAAGTAAATTAAGATCTCTGCTGACCTCACTGACTTAACAAAAAAAAAAAAAAAAGAAGAAGAAGAAAAGAAAAGAAAACCTCTGCTTTTACCTAATGTATGGTCATTGCCCTAAAGAGAATCTCCTCCCTTCTTTTAAAATTATATTTAGCCTAAGGAGATTTGGTCCCTTCTGCAGTCTCATTTTATAAGGACAATTCTGTTCCAGCTTTCTCTGGTCATTTCTAAACCAATCACTAAAAAGAGAATGGGATTACCCTAATTAGCGTGGACCTATAGGATCTGTCCTGGGAGCTGGGATGCAGTACCCTAGATCTTATGAGGGAAGAGTAGATCCCTGAAAAGAAAATCGGAGTTCTCCTAACTAGGAAGCAAAAAACAGGTGCTGGCGATGCAATCAGCAGTATCCATTACGAAGGATTTCATAGCTAGCACAGACTTTTAGGTGAAAATAACAATTTTAACGTTGACCACGCTCAGCACTAACTAAAAGAAAAAAAATCTCTATTATTATTTCTAGATTGCTCTTTCAAGTGTTCTCTGCCAGCTGCAATGTCCTAGTGACTAAAAGAAGAAAAAGAAAAAACTGTGGTTGTTTTCTTGAGGTGTTGCTTTCTAACTATTGCATATCATTTATATGTAAGTTATGTATGTCAGACTTCATGGACCTGACAACACTGCAGAAATCAATGACAAGAAAGTAAGTTATTATACATCAAATTGAAAGTACAAAGCAACGGACAAAGCACAATAGCTGGTCAGAAGAGAAGGTGTTAACTTTCAGCTGCGGGGACTTGGACGACTTCATTGAGGAGATGGGGTTTGAGCTGAGCTTTGAAGAACAGAAGATATCAGCAGGATTGGAAAGCATTTCAGACTGGGGGGATGACGGAAGGAAGGAAGCAGAAGGAATGTTTCTAATAGGAGTAGGGGAGTGTATTAGTTTGCTGTTGCTGCTTTAACAAATTACCACAAACTTGGTGACTTAGAGAACACAAATTTTTTGTCCTCCAGTCCTGTAGGTCAGAAGTCTGACTTGGATCTCAGTGGGCTAAAATCAAGCTGCTGACAGAGCCGCATTCCTTTCTGACACTGGGAGAGAATCCATTTCCTTGCCTTTTCCAGGTTTTAGAGTCTGCCTGCATTCCTTGGCTCCTGGCCCCTTTCCTTCATCTTCATCTTCAAAACCAGCAACAGTGCATTGGATGCTTTTCCTGTTGCCACCTCTGGCTCTCTATTTTTAAAGACTGTGTGATTAGATCGGAACAAGCCAATATTATCTTCCCATCTACAGTGTTTTTCAACCTTGCTTCACTATGACTCACAGTAAAAATGCATTTTACACTGAGACCAAGTACAAACACACACATGCACACACACACACACACACATATTTATACATAACTAAAGGTAAAAGTTAATAAAGTTACCATTATTCTGTTCTATTATCTTTTTATAAGCTGGTTTGATCCATGCAAAATACCATTATTTTGCCAATGATGATAACTGTAGAATTGCTTTTGCAATTGCCAAATAACATATACACAAGTGGATTAGGGATGGACATCTTTGGGAGTCGTCATTCTGCCTACCACAGGAAGGAAGGCAGCCTGCCCAAGAACTGTCCCTGTAGAGGGATCCAAGAGTGTGGAAGGAGGTGGAGGTAAAAGTCCCACATTTGTGACACTTCTGGGTGTAGGGTTTGGGATATTGGAACTTCCTAGACTCTCAATTCATAGTGCCTTCATCCTGTAGATCTTACTGTCTAGCCTAGAGCTTCCTCAGAAACCAAATGTGACCTGTGTGCTCCCCTCTCCAGGTCAGTAATGTAGAAAGGAAGTGTGCCCTCCACGAGCACCTCCCCTCTGCCAATTAGAATAGAGCAGATTTTGCTGTCATAAGTAAGCTCTAATTCTCAGCTGCTTAAGACAACAAAATTATTTCTTGCTCATGCGACATGTGCACCATGTGTAGGCCAAGGAGCTCTGCTCCAAATCTCCTCACTTCAGGTCCCAGACTGACAGAGTAGCCACTATTTCAAACACTGCCGGGTGCCCTGGCAGAGAGAATGAGAGTTCTCGAGGGCCTCACTCCAGCCCGTATATGCTCCAGCTGGAAGTGACACGCATCAATTCTACCCACAACTCATTGGCCTGACCTCTTCACATGACTCCACCCACACAAAAGGTCCAGAAGTATAAGCCTACCATGCGCCCACAGGCAGAGAGCCGGAAATGCTGCGTGAGCAGCACTAATGACAGCCACAACTCCTTACTTTAATTTTTATATGACTGATACCCATATTCTTCCAATGTCTTGGGTTCTAAACTTTGGAGACCTTTTTTTTTTTTTTTTACGGTGCCACACCCAAGAAGCCTTGAGCAAGTGGACTTCCCTGGAAATCTTTTTAACTGAACTCTTAGAGCCAATCCAATGTCAAATTCTGTCCACTCTTGACTCAAAACGTCTCTCTCATCAATCCCTCGCTTTCATTAGTGTTTTTATTACCTAGTCCAGACAAGAGAGTGCAGGACAGTGGTTTTCCAACTTTTCCCACTATGACTCATAGTAAAAAATGCATTTTACACTGATGCCAGGTACAAATACACACATGCACACACACACACTCTTACATATAACTGAAAGTAAAAGTTAACGAAGTTACTACTATTCTGGTCTATTCGTGTTATAATGCTGGCTATGATCCATGTATTAGTCAGGGTTCTCCAGAGAGACAGAACCAGTAGGATCGACACGTGGATGGTTGGCTAGATGGACGGATAGATAGATGAGAGGGCATTTATTAAGGGAATTGGCTCACATGACTATGGAGGCTGAGAAGTCCCACGATAAGCTGTCTGCAACCTGGACAAGCAGGGAAGCGGTGGCGTGGCTCAGTCCAAGTCTGAAATCCTCAGAACCAAGGAAGCTGATGGTGTAACTCTCAGTTCAAGGCTGAAGGCCTGAGAACCTGGGGGCCTACTGGTGCAAGTCCCAGAGTCCAAAGGCCAGAGAACCTGGAGTTCTGATGTCTAAGCGCAGGAGAAGAGGGATATCCCAGCTCCAAGACAGAGAGAGAACATAAAGTCATCTTTCCTCCGCCTTTCTGTTCTATCTGGACTGTCAGCTGATTGAATGATGCCCACCTGCAATGGATAAGAGAGGATCTTCCTCACTTAGTCCACTGATTCAAATGCCGGTCTCTTCCAGAAACACCCTCACAGACATGCCAAGAAATAAATCTATGCCAGTTATCTGGGTGTCCCTTAATCCAATCAAGTTAACACCTAAAATTAACCATCACAGATTCACTGAGTTGACTTTTTAGTGGGTGATTCATGTTCTTGAAGAGTTCATAGACTAATGGAGGAGATTAACATGTAAACAAACGATTTCCATGACATGGGAGACATCCTAGAGTAGAAGAATGGAAATAATTTTATGGGAATTCAGAGGAAGAGCAACACCTGCTTAGAGAAGGTGAGAGATATTAACATTGATGAAATCCTTCTTAAAATCCAGATTCCTTCCTGGGGCTTTCAAAGCCTTTTCTAACCAGCCTTATTGCCCATTCACCTGTTCTATCTGCCGTCTACTCCCCCAGCAAGTAAGATATTAAATCTTACTGAGACAGGTGACCAAAGTTACTGTTCCTGCCATTCCGTTGTTGTCCTGAGATGAAACTGGTCGCATTACTGTCTCTTCACTGAACACATTTGATACAACCTCAAAGTCTTTGTATATGCCGTTGACACTGAATGAATGACCAAACAGCCTTTCCCTGCCTTTTCGCTTTGAAGAACCCTACCATTCTCGAGCACCCAGCTCCGTCCCACCACTTCGGGAAACCTCCTTAGTTTGTTCCAGCCTAGCCTAGCCCTCTCTGAATCTCTAGAGCAGTTGTTCTCAAATTTTCTTACATATTCCCTTAAAATTTTTTGAAAAATAATCTATGTGCACACTACACAATTTAAAACCGACATCTAAAAATGTTAATTATAAATTTAACTTCCAACATATTCTCTGGTGCATATGGGCTCTGAACATATTTTTTGTCAAAATCTTGGAGCAGTATACTTAGATTGTTTTTAATTTATAGGCGATATCCACCACATAACTTGACAAACCCAGTCCTCATTGTCAAACCAATCATCCAAATCAGACTTTCTTTCTGTCAGAAAAAGTCTTACTTCATTTTTCAGGTCAAATAAGCATACTAATGCCCACCCCTGTGACAACTGTCTCACTTTTAAATTCTAATTCAAAGATGAGGCCTGGGTGGATAAGCCCTCAGAGCCTTGCGGAGAGTTTGTCTCTTGCATGAAATAACGCACTGCTCCCTGCAATATTTCCTGCTGGCACCTGTGACACTCCCCTCAGGAGCAAGGCATCCTGGAATTGTCCCTTTGTTTGGCGCCCCGGGCAATCTACATTAACAGGATTTAGAATGGATAAGACATTTGTCCTGAGTGAAGAAGCGGATTTAAAAGAGGAGGTGGAAAAAAAAATCAGCCAACCACAGCAGATCAATTTTAGGAAAGCGTATAGTTTGAAATTGAGAATCTAAAATTGATTTCCTTAAAATTAATATAAGGACCTCATGGAAAGTCATTTGTTCTCCTCCAAGGGGTGGGTATTCCCTTTGGATTGAAAACCATCGCCTTGAGGTCCCCACAGGGAGGCCGAGTCTAACTCCACACACGGACTTGGGTGTGTCAGAGCATTAGAACTGGCCAGCTTTCTGACCCACGTCTTAGTTTTAGGAGACTCCCTCAAGCTCATACTCTCACTTCCTCCCAGTATGTAATCTATTAATTGTGATCTATTTTCATCTTGTTTCCTTAATGGAGTTCTAAATTTTTTGCAAATTAAATAACCACTTTTATGCTAGTTTCTGGGATTATGCAATTGTAGTTTAGTTATCTTTTTAAAATTAATTTATTTTTATCCATACATAATAATTATACATATTTATGGGGTACATGTGCTATTTTGATACATGCATACAATGTGTAATGATAAAATCAGGGCATTTAGGATATCCATCCTCTCAAACATTTATCATTTCTTTGCGTGGAAACATTTCAGATCTCTTCCAGCTCTTCGGAAATATGTAATAAATTATTGTTAACTACAGTCACCCTACTGTCTTATCAAACACTAGAATTTATTCCTTTTATCTAACCTAAATTTCTTTTTTCTTTTTCTTTTTTTTTTTTTTGAGACTGAGTCTCACTCTGTTGCCCTGGCTAGAGTGAATGCCGTGGCGTCAGCCTAGCTCACAGCAACCTCCAACTCCTGGGTTCAAGCGATCCTCCTGCCTCAGCCTCTCGAGTAGCTGGGACTACAGGCATGCGCCACCATGCCTGGCTAATTTTTTCTATATATTTTTAGTTGTCCAGATAATTTCTTTCTATTTTTAGTAGAGACGGGGTCTCGCTCTTGCTGAGGCTGGTCTCGAACTCCTGAGCTCAAACGATCCTCCTGCCTCGGCCTCCCAGAGTGCTAGGATTACAGGCGTGAGCCACTGCGCCCGGCCCTAACCTAAATTTCTTGAATAAAGAACCTGTGAAAACTTATTTAGCTTCTCCTCTCTCTTTCCCTCTGAAAAAAAAGAAATTCCTGGCCTGGGCATCTCCTTCCTCGTTGAAAGGTACCTGGATAACCACCTCGGAGATTTAGGACTGGCTTGATGAACGCAGAAACTGGATTCGGAGTTGGACAGTATTTCTTAAGTTATTTGATGCAGCTGTGGAAAAGCCTAAGTAACTTTTCCTGCCTCAGCGCAGACCACACATCCCTCTGTAGAGACAGGAATACTTATGGCAAAATATGCTTCCTGTTCCAGGATGATTCTCAGTCTGCCATTTTGTGAAGATTCCTCCTCGAATTGCTGGAAAAGTGGAAAATGCTGTATCTGCGATAGCCTACAGCAGTGGGACGGGTCAAGCAATCCACTGGTTGCTCAATTCGATGTGGCTCAATTCAGTTCAGCCACACTTAATAGACTTGTGCACCTACTAAATAAGTGACAATGACAGGATTTCTGCCCTCAAAGAGCTCACACACTGTAGGTGAGGCCAAGGTATATACACATAATTGCAGTTATGGTTGCTATTCTAACCACCTTTCCAATGGTTCAGTTTGCCAGCAGTCCTAGAAAAGAACTGTAAAATTTCCTAAATCTAAAAGTGGCTAAAAGAGGTATTGGGAGTTGGCCATTTGGCTCCACTCCCTGAGTCCTGCCCAGTTCCTGCTCAGCTCTACCCACCCAACAAGCATCTAAGTTGGATTCTCACTTCAAAATCTGATGACTACTTGAAGAACTTCCCAGGTACCTCTTAGTTTTGCTTCATAGCACATTCCTGGTGAGTTAAAACTCTGAACAAATCTATCCTGGTAACAACGGACTATTTCTTTACCATTCCATAAACTATATCCAGATTTCTTTCATTCTTCTCTATTGCATATGATGAGTATTCTAAGTGATTTCTGAAATATTTTTCTCTTTTCTGAGGGAGGCATCTCGGGGCACAATTCTGGACCTTCTGGGGCAGGCAGGCGCTCCCAGTCTCCAGTTCCAAGGCGGTGACAGTTGCCTGTGCTCTTCACTGTCCTGCGGGCTGGCTGACGGGAGCTTGCTGTCCTTCCGGCCCCCGGGCTCTTGCACATCCTTCGAACGGGAGAAAGGTTTGAGGAAGCGAAATCTTATTTTAGTAAACCTGAGTGTTTAATAAACCAGATTTTAATAAATCAGAGGAACTGAATCAAAAGACCATTTGGGAATACCTTGGTGCATGATTCTCTCATGCTAACAAAAGAGTTTTGAAAAAGAGGGCGAATAGTTTATATTTTCTATCTAAATAAAGTTAAAAAAATACTGGAGTCATAGTGCAGATAGTAGGCTACAGATCCTTACAACCGTAGATATCATACATAAAACAAGATTGGCTTCTGAGAGCAGGAAGGGATATTTGCATCTAGAAGCTCTAAAACATCAAATGAATGAGTCAGAACTTTGGCCTTCATTCTATCTGCCTTAAAAAAAAAAATCAGACATCTCAGGGCAAATTGGATCTGATTCAAAAAAAAGTAGAAAAAAGACATCTCCTAGCAAAGCGCTTAGCCTTCTAACAGATTTACAGTCTGGAAGCAAAAATGGAATTTTCTCCATTTTTTGAGAATAAACGTGTATCCGAAGCAAAAAAATTAAAACGTTCTCTTAACCAGCGCAGCAGGCTGAGAAAGAGCCAGGTGCAAGATTTGGGCAACAAGACAAGCTTCGTTTCTTTCCTCCTCTGCCATCATCCTTCCCCAGCCCCTGCGCTCCTTCTCTCGGCTTCCATCCCCATTTCAAAAACAACAAAAACTGCTATAATTAATGGCTGAAGAACAAGAGCAGATGTACAGTCTTCATACATTTTAGGTTTGGGATTGAACTGACTCTTCTCAAACTCCCCTTCCTAAAGCCCCACCAACAGTCCTTTGCTGTCCGCCCCCCGACCTTGTCCTTTCTGAGCCATGCTAATGAAAGTTTCAGGGCCAGGGCTGAGGACGGACTTGCGCTGGCTCTCTCTGATGGAGCCTGGCTATCTCGTGCCCCTGCTTTCTGCTGGCAGAAATCAATGCAAAGCGACTTCTGCAGGAGCAGCTGCCGAAGCCCGTTCCCCTCCCCCAGTGCCCGGCACATTCTGTTGTCACATTCTCGGGCAATATTTCAGACACTTACTCAGCCCGCCACTCACGTTCCCCACCCGCACACCCCTTCCCCCAAACAAGACATTAGGAAGGAAACATGAGAGATTTTATTTTAGCCTAATTGAACAGTAGCCCTTATTTCATCTTGAGTAAGACAAATGGGCTGTCCAACTTCGCTTCTCACTTTATCTGTAATGAGGTTTCTCTCTCAACTGTTTACTAAAGTATTAAAAAGCACTTTGCAGTGCCTGCTGGTACATTCCATCAAAGACAGTCAATAGAACAGATGAAGACATATGAGAAAGTCACGGAGATAAGGTGCCTTTTATGAAAGTTCAGATTCCAGAGCTATTAGAAAGAACTTTTTCCCCCTCTATGAATTCAGTGACAAAAAACCCAGCCTTTTTCTCTTTGGCAGCAAAGTGGTTTCTTATAGGGCAGGACAGCACCTGGCAGGTTTTCCCAGGATCAGACCAAGGTGGATAACTAATTGCAGTCATTAACATCCAGGTGGTGAGAAATTGCTAGAATTGTGAGATCCTAATAGGCCATTAGCATCTCTATACCGGATTCGCTTTTGTGGACCCTTCCTCACACCCACAGTGATGAAACACTGTTCTGTTCCTGCTCAGGCTCTGTCTCCAGCTGTTCTTGAAGAGAGGAGCACATTTAGATGTTGAGAGGCACAAAATGAGCAGTGTAATATTGGGGCCCCAAGGAGAAGACCCTGCTCGGGGGATTTGACACTGAATGCTGTGTGACCCTACACAAGTCACTAAACTTCACCTACACATAATTTCTTCCCTTACAAAGCAGGAAGGAAGTATCTTGCACTGTTAAGTACTCAGGTATGGATAATGAACAACCATCTGTTTGATGGATGTATTGAGATTTTTACCTAAGAACTAAGTATGGACAGTTTATCGCATGACAGCCACAGTCCCGTTTTGTATCTTTCCTTCAGCAATTTGAGTGCCTACAATACCTGTACATGTGATAGGTAGGAAGATAAGACATAAAACATGAAAAGTGTGATAAAAGGCACAACCTTTTATTATTAGAATGGGAAGTCAAATTTCTACTCTTCATTTAAGACCTCACTAAATATCTCTTCCTGACTCCCTCTCCAGGAATCTTCAGCAAAATGTTCATTCCATAGCAGATCAGAGGCTCTATCACCTTTCACTGTCCTCTGCCTTTTCAGGTTCCTCTGCTACTAAAAGAAGGGACTGTGTCCTATTCATTTCCTTATCCTCTATTTGTAACACAGCTCCTATAATATGGTAGACATGCAATGTTTGTACATAAGTAAATGGATGGAGTGAAAAAAATAAATGCTAAATACAGACCATAAGTTCCAAAAGAGAAGCACTTATGCTATGCTGGGAAGAGCCCTGGAACAGGAGCTGGAAGCCAAAGATGCAAATCACCAACCTATTGTTCTGTCACAGTCTGACTCTGGGCTCTCTGAGCCTGTGTCCTCATCTGAAAAATGCTAATACCCACACCTAACAGGACGATTGCGGGAATTAAATGAGCTCACATAGGTAAAAATACTGCTAAATAAATACGGACTCCCTATCCTGTGCCCTTTTCCCTAAATAGTTGGAACACAGCTCTAGAGTTCAAAAGAAAGACCCAAGATGCAACTATAGATTTCTAGGTTATCCAAGAAGTAAGAAATTGTAAACCACAGGAGAATATAAATTCTCTAGGAGAATATGAAGAGAAAAGGGCTGGTGACAGCATTCAAAAGAATACCCACAATGACAGGGGCAGAGAGCTCCTGAGCTGAAGAAAGAGGATATTGTGTCATGGATCTAATTCAAAAACAGAATGGTGAAATCTTTGGAATGTCATCACAAAGTTCAAGAAAATAAAGAGTAATCTATACTCATGAGTATTTTGGCTTCTGGAACTTAAGTTTGGGTCATGTTGTTTTTATTAGTTTCATCTTTTTTTTTTCTTTTGAGACAGGGTCTCGCTAGAGTACAGTGGTGTCATCAGAGCTCAGTGCAACCTCAAACTCCTGGGCTCAAGGAACTCTCTGGCCTCAGCCTCCCAAATAGCTGGGAATACAGGCTCGGGCCACTATGCCTGGCTAATTTTTGTATTTTTTATAGAGACATGTTGTCGCTCTTGCTCAGGCTGGTCTCAAACTCCTGACCGCAAGTGATCCTCCCCCTTTGGCCTCCCAGAGTGCTAGGATTACAGACATGAGCCACTGTGCCCTACCTTCCCTACCTTTCTTTTAACCAAAGAGATGAGGTGGGAAGGGGGAGCAGGGAGAGAGAGACAGAGAGGGAATATGTTGAGGGGAGCAGAGGCAGGTGCAGAGAGGAGAGGAGAGCAGGCAAAGGGAACAGCACATACATAGGACTCAACAGACTGTAAACTGAGCCCACAGTTGCCACATCTCAGGGCTGGCCCCTTTCCCAGATCCTGCTAAAACACTTGTTAGGGTAAAGGGTGGGGAATTTATCAGGGAGGAAAAACTTAAGGCTTTTAGCCCTAATTCTTCTCTTTGTCTCACTCTCTCTCCCTCTCTCTCTCTCCCTCTCTCCGCAACACATAATGCAAAGAACATCAAACTCCAAAAAAAACACCGGACTAATGCTCTGGCTCCATTTCCTATACTCTGTGACCCTGGGAACTCCACACCTTCTCTGTAAAAAATGGCAATGCTGGGTACTGTGGCTTGTGCCTGTAATTCTAGCACTTTAGGAGGCAGAGGCAGGAGAATTATATGAGGTCAGGAATTTGAGACCAGCCTGAGCAAGAGTGAGAACCCATCTTTACCAAAAATGGAAAAATTTAACCAGCCGTGGTGGTGTGCACCTGTAGTCCAGCTACTTGGGAGCCTGAGGCAGGAGGATCACTTGAGTCCAGCAGTTTGAGGTTGCAGTGAGCTATGATGATGATGCCACTGCACTCTAGCCTGGGCAACACAGTGAGACCCAATCTCAAAAAAAAAAAAAGAGAGAGAGAAGAAAAGAAAAGGAATAAAGAAATCTGTGAAAAGTTTAAAGAAGTTTAAATATAACTTTCATGCAGATTCACCAACTGTTAACACTTTGCCATATATTTATTCATTCTCTGCATGTGTGTCTGTGTGTGTATATGCATGTGAGTATGACATCATAATATTTTCCCCCAAGTATTTCAGTATACATCTCCTAAGAACAAGAATATTCTTCTATCGGGCCGGGCGCAATGGCTCACGCCTGTAATCCTAGCTCTCTGGGAGGCCGAGGCGGGTGGATTGTTTGAGCTCAGGAGTTCGAAATCAGCCTGAACAAGAGCGAGACCCCGTCTCCACTAAAATTGGAAAGAAATTAATTGGACAACTAAAACTATATAGAAAACATTAGCTGGGCATGGTGGCACATGCCTGTAGTCCCAGCTACTTGGGAGGCTGAGGCAGGAGGATTGCTTGAGCCCAGGAGTTTGAGGTTGCTGTGAGCTAGGCTGATGCCACGGTACTCACTCTAGCTTGGGCAACAGAGTGAGACTCAGTCTCAAAAAAAAAAGAATATTCTTCTATCTATTCACCATACCATTATCACATCTAAGACATTTATTAATATTATTTTAAAATACCATCCAATAAGCAGTACATATCCAAGTTTACTCAATTATCCCCAAAATGAATTTTATGGCACTTTAAAAAATTCAGAATCCAATCAAGCTTCATGCACTGCATTGGTTATTATATCTCTTTTGTCTCCTTTAATCCAGAATACTTTCCTGCTTTTTTGTGGGGAGTGGTTATGAAATTATATTCTTGAAGCATTTATGCTAGCTGTCTTCAAATCGTCCCTGGATTTGTTTGATTATTTTCCCATGATTAGATTTAGGTTAAACATTTTTGGCAAAAAGACTGCATGGGTGATGGAGTAACATGAGCAAGAAGATGGAATAGGAAGCCCCAAACCTCATTCCTCCATGGAGACACTGACTTAATAACAACATATCGCCAAAAGCCTTATGAAAATTCCAGAAACCAGTTAGGAAGTTGCAGTTCCCCAGGCAAGCTCAAAACCGAGAACATCGCATTCAAATGCATAAGAAAATCCTTTCATTTCAACTGCATCAGCCTTTCCCCCCAGGTTGCCACAGCTCATTGTAATTGGGAAAAAGCACCCAGCTCTCAGTTTCTCTCTTGGAAAGGAAAGAGAGGACTGGAACATACATCCAACATTCTGGCTTTCTGGAGGATTGCCTGAAGGTCTGATTTCTGTCTTATCTGACTCATAGCACTGACCAAACCAGCATATTTTGAATACCTGAGGGCCTCAGAGAACAAAGGAGAGTTCAGCAGTTTGTTACAGTGCTGAACAGTCTGCAATACTACAGATGAATGCCAAAGGTAACAAGAGATTAGAAACTCCTGAAAAAGAAACCAGCAAACTTCTTTAATTGGTAAATTATATGCACAAGCCCAGAGATGATACACCCCCATAAAAGGTTTAAGAGGCTCTCACAATCACTAGCCAGGCTGATTGGTGAAGGTCTTTCCCTGTATGAAGCCAGTCTATAAAGGCTGGGAGAGGTGGCTTGTTTCCAAATGCACAAATCACACACCAGAAAAATAACAAGGCACACAAGAAACAGGGAAACGTGGTTCAAACAAAGCGATAAAATAAATTTCCAGAAACTTACCCTAAAGAAATAAAGATCTATGAATTACATGACAAAGAATTCAAAATAATCATCTTAAAGATGCTCAATGCACTACAGGAGAACACAGATAGACAACTAAGTGAAATCAAAAAAATTATGCATGAACAAAATGAAAATAACAACAAAGAGATAGAAATTATAAATACAGAACCAAACAGAAATTCTAGAGCTGAAGAATCTGGTAGCTGAATTGAAAATTCAATGAAGATTATAAAGAGAAGACTGGATCAAATAGAAGAAATCATCAATGAACTCAAAGACAGAGCATTTGAAATTATTGAGTCAGAGGAATAAAAAGAAGAATGAATGGAGTAAAATGAAGAAAGCCTAAACAGTGTATGCAACACCATTAAGTGGACCAATATATGCATTATGGAAGTCTCAGAAGAGAAAAGACAAAGAAAGGGGTAGAGAGTTTATTTAAAGAAATATTCACCAAAAACTTGCCAAATTCCAGGAAGGAAATAGACAAGCAAATTCAAAGAGCTCCAAGGACTTCAACTAAGATGACTACAAAGAGGCCCATACCAGATACATTATAATCAAACTGTCAAAAGTCAGAGACAAAGAGAGAATCTTGAGAGAAGAAAGAGAAAAACAATTTTTCAGGTACAGGGAGTCCTTATAAGATTATCCCCAAACTTATCAGTAGAAACATTACAAGTCAGAAGTGAGTGGAATGATATACTCAAAGTACTGCAAGAAAAATAATGCCAACCAAGAATACCATATCCCACAAAGCTATATATCAAAAATGAAGGAAAATAAAGATTTCCCTAGACAAATGAAAGCTGAAACTGTTCATCATCACTAGACTTGCCTTACAAGAATTGCCAAAGAGAATCCTTTAAGTTGAAATGAAAGGGTACTAGACAGAAACATGAGCATATGAAAATATAAAGTCAATAACCTATTTGGTCAAATGCTAACCAAAAGAGAGCAGGGGTGGCCATATTTTATCATACCCATTAGAATGGCCACTAACACAATAACAAAAAATAAATAGTGTTGGCAAGGATGTGGAAAACTTGGAACCCTGTGTACTGCTGGTGGGAATTTAAAATGGTACAGCTGCTATGGAAAACAGAATGAAGTGTCCTCAAAAAATTGAAAATAGAATTACCACATGATCCAGCAATTCCACTTCTGGGTATATATCAAACAGAATTGGAAACAGGATCTCAAAGAGTTATTTACACACCTATGTGCATAGCAGCATTAGTCATAATAGCCAAGAGGTAGAAGCAACCTAAATGCTCATTGACAGATTAATGAATAAGCAAGTGTGATATAGACATACAGTGGAATATTATTCAGCCTGAAAAAGGAAAGCAATTCTATCATATGCCGTAGTATGAGTGAACCTTAGGGACATTATGTTGAGTGAAGTGGGCCAGTTGCAGGAGAGATACTGCATGGTTCCACTTCTGTAAGGTATCTAGAGTAGTCAAACTCTTAGAAACAGAAAGTAGAATGATGGTTGCTGGGGGCTAGTGGGAGGAAAAAGGAGGAAGTTGTTGTTTATGGATATGGAATTTTGATTTTGCAAGATAAAAAAGTTCTAGAGATCTGATGCACAACAATGAACATATAGTTAATGCTATCGTACTGCATACTTGGGAGAAGTTGAGATGGTAAATTTGTGTTGTGTGTTTTTTACCACAATGAAAAAGAAATACTGCATAGGTGATATGTGTTTCCCTTTGAACCACATCAGAAATGACGTGATGCCAGTTTGCCCTGTTATTGGTGATTCATTGTTTATTTATCTTATTTAAGTGAGTTAATGAAAGTAAGAACCGTATGGTGGCAGCCTAGCATGCAATGAGGAACAGCTGCTATATTGATGGTGGTTTTTCTTTGGAGGGTCTTCCCTGTGCAAAGCTCCTTATTTCTTTTCTTTTCTTCTATGACTGTGATACAGGCTTCTCCGAAGAACTGCCCATAATCTTGTGGTTGTATCTATTAAAGCTGCTAGTTTTTAGCCTGCACATAGAGGCTCTGAATCATTCTGGTAACAAGATAACAGCATGTTCCCAGAATAAAGATTTCTGAGCTATCTTTGGAGTTAGTCTGACCACTTCCCTACGGGAATAATTGATCTGGTAATGTCCTCATTTACCTGGATGCTGAGTGATTTTTTTTTATATGAAGTAATCGGTCTTTCTTAGCCATCTAAATTTAGATTCAAAGACTTCATCAGGACTGGAATAGGCGATTGTTTCATTTCTTCAGTCAGCAAACATATATCAAGAACTGACCAGGCACTGGCACTGATAAGACATAGACCTTACCTTAGAAGCTTGCTGTCTAGTGAGGGAGACAGATGTCTAAGCCGGCCCTCACAGCAGAGCACAAGCACTGAGGACGGTTCAGTATGTGTAGCCTGCTGGAGCTGCAATACAAAGGCACAGGGCAGGAGGAACGTATGCCCTAGTCAAGGAGCATCAGCCGCCCCTCCTAGGGCAGGATCATATTCATCCTTCTGTGACCTCTTTCTGTCCCCTACTTAAGTGAATAGACTTAAACAGTAAATAGACTCAAATAAACAAGATACCATTAACAGACCACTCACAGAGGTAAAAGAGTTCAATTACAGTAAGTGTCATGAAAATTGGCAGTAGAGAAGAAGAGCATAGACCTCGAAGTCAACAGACTGACTTTACTGCACTCCTAAACTTTCTGTCCCTCAGTTTGCTCATCTGTAAAATGAAACAATAACAGCACCCCACTCCCAGAGTTGTTGGGAGATTACATGAGATTTTATGCTAAAACACTTACCTTTAGCAAGCATGAGCTCTAGCAATATTAACTGACATTTTTATTATTTGGGTATAGACGTGGTCCTTTATCTAAATTATAAATAATTTAAACTACAGTAGCAAGGCTCTGGTTTCTTAGGGAGGCATCTGGAGAATTTCTCCTGCTGAAATGCCAAGGTCCGCAATGCCTGTGCAGACAGCCATGGCTCACTCCTTCCCCAGTGGCAGAATTCGAATATTTTTATCCCTAATGCATAGGTGATTTGGGCCTAATTTGCTGGTCTTTATTATCCCCCGTAGGTGAAGACAAAATTACTTTTGCTATGCACTCTAGAAGCCCAATTCAGTGCCTCTATCCTCCTCTGGAGTTGCAGTTATAAAAATACCACCGCTGTAACTTTCTGCTTTAGTCCAGATTTTCTTGTGGTACTGTAATTTTACTTTATCAAATTTTAATTGAAATAAATAGGCATGCACCAGAACCCGGATATCTTGTAGTGATTTGATTGTTTTGGTAATCAGATTTGACCGGGAAATTAGTTGCTGGGTCACATTTTAAAATCATAGATCTGAGAAGGCACTTAAAATTACATCAAATCCATCTCATTGCCTAGATAATGTGCTCACCTTTTAGAAATATTATCAGAAAAACTGATAAATTGGACTTCATCAAAATTAAGAATTTCTACTCTTCAAAAGACACAATTAAGAGAATGAAAAAATAAGAAACAGCCTGAGAGGAAATATTTGCATAGCATACTGTATCTGACAAAGGACTTGTATCCAGAATATATAAAGAACTTTCAAAACTCAATAATAATAAAATAAACGACCCAATTAAAAAATGGGCAAAATATCTGAACAGATACTTCACCCAAAAAAATACACAAATGGCAAATAAGCACAGGAAAAGATGTTCATCATCATTAATTGCTAGGAAAATACAAATTAAAGCCACAGTGTGATATTACTACTTATCTATTAGAATGTCGAGAGTTAAAAAGAGCAACCATACCACCAACTGTTGGTGAGCCTGTAGCATTGGAAGCCTCACACACTGCTGGTGGGAATGTAAAATAGAACAACCCCTTTGGAAAGTAGTTTGGTAGGCTCTCTAAAAATTAAATATACCCCTAGTCTATGACCCAGCCATTTCACACCTAGGTATTTACTCGAGATCTGAAAGTCTATCCATACAAAGACTTGCACACAAATGTGCATTATAACTTTACTTGTAATAACCAAAAACCAAAATAGCACAAATGTCTATTAACAGGTGAATAGATAGACCAACTGTAGTTTAACCACAAATGGAATATTACTCAGCAATAAAAAATGAACTGTTGATAAACACGACCCCACAGATAATAAGCTGAGTAAAAGAATCCAGACAAAAAGGAGTACAGAATGTATGATTCCATTTATATAAAACTCCAGGAAATACACACTCATCTTTAGTGACAGAAAGCAGATCAACAGTCACCGACGGACGGGGAAAAGGGAGTGTGGGAACGGCGGGCCCCGGAGAGGAGGAATTACCAAGAGTCAGAAGGAAACTTTTGGGAGTGATGATCCTGATTGTGGTGATGGACTTTTTTATTGACCTTTTTTAAAAATAGAGTATATTTTTAGAGCAGTTTTAGTTAGGTTCACAGCGAAATTGAGAGGAAGGTACAGAGATTTCCCACATACCCCCCCACACACACACAAGCATAGCCTCCCCCATTATCAGTATCCCCCACTGGAGTGGTACATTTGTTATACTTGATGAACCTACATTGACACATCTTTATGGTGATGAATTTTTCATGAGCATATACCTATGTCAAAACTTCTCTAATTATACACTTTCCATGCACAATTCATTGCACAGAGATTGTCCCTCAATAAAGGTGTATTTTAAGAAGAAAACTTATCAGAGGGCTTACACTATTTCAATTGGAAAATGGGCTTCACTGTGTTTTCCTTAATACTCAAACTTTCTTGCCTAATATTTAATTTACTATACATCATAAGTAGAAATCAATCCACCGTACTTCTTCTCTTCTTATACTCCTGGTATTGCCCTCAGCAGCAGTAACCAGAGTTCTAGAAATCTGTGTCCAGCCTCACAATACATCTCAACAGCTGTCAGTGGGTGGAGGCCATCCGCGCCCACCAGCAACTGCTCCAACAGCTGAAGGAAGCTTGGGGGTGCGGGTGGGGCAGGCAAGAGTCTGGGAGAGCTGCAGGCAGCAAGAGGGCACACACCTGCCACAGGACGCCTGGCTGACACCCAGTCCCCACTTGGGGTTAGGCAGGGAAGTCTTACACACCACAATAAGGAGGCAGAAAACCCGTCTTTGATGACATTTCAGCTGCTTCTTTCTCCTGTCCTATTGACCTCTTAGACTTTATAACCTTTTGGGAGCAGGTTGTATTTATCTGTCTGTCATTGTCTGAGACCTGCTTGTAGAAAAAGGCTGGTTAGCAAGCCTGTCCCTTTGTTCCTAAGAGCCAGAGAAAGGATCTTTGACCCTTGTTTCTAAGCACGGTAAACAAAGACCTTCTTGGCTGCCAGTAAGCTCAAAGTGCTCATTAAGCAAGAAGTTTTCTGGCCAGTGGTTGAAATGACATCATCCTTCCTCCTGGAATCCAACTAGAGATAAAAATCAGGTCATTCCATTTACAAAGGGCAAATGCTCCCATCTTCTGCCAGCATTCAGGGTTGCTGGCATTCAAAGAGATCAAGACAAGGAAGAGCCTATTTGAACTCAGGCTTTGAAATTGTCTCTTAAGCTACTTCCACTTAATTCCTGATAATATGCAAAGGAATTCCACTCCAAACGTCCTGGTGTCAGAGAGCAAGGGGGCGATCCTCACTCACCTTTCCTGAGTTTCAGACCGAATATTTATCCAGTGTGGCAGTGGCAGGCAGGTCTCATTAGCTGGTAATGGGACAGCCCTTCAGGCTGTCTGACAGAGCACAGAGGAAGGAAAACATTGATTTTCTTCATCTTTCGACACCATTGATCACAATCTGAAGTGGGAAAGGAAAAGATACGTGTACTTAAAGATGTCCATTGAGATTCTTTTAAAATAAAACCAAAAAAAAGTACAATTTTCAGAGGATGACAATCCATATCCTGTCTTCCTTCCTTCCTTTCTCTCTTTCTCTCTTTCTTTCTCTCCCTTTCTTTCTATATGGCTAGTTAGAAGAACCAATAATCAGCAATTTCTAAAAATTCCAAATGAATCTAGCGTAATTGATGTTTTCCCAAAGACTCTGACAGTAAGGAAACTCTGGACACAATACATCTATCTGTAACTGGTTTCCGGAATTTCCAGATAATTTCATCAACATACTAGACATGTCTCATAAAAACTAAAAGAGAAAAAGCAAAACCCCCACGTAACAGAGGAAGATTGTTTCTGATAGTCTGTATTACATTTTTTTTATATCAGCATATTATGAGGGTACTGATGTTTAGGTTACATATGTTGCCCTTGGCCCCCCTCGCCCCCCAAGTCAGAGCTTCAAGCGTGTCCATCCCCCGGATGTTGCGCATCGCACTCGTTGTGTGTGCATATACCCGTCCCTCCTCCCTTCTCCCATCTGCCCAACACCCAATAAATGTTATTCTTATATGTGCACTTATGTGTGGATCGGTTAATACCAATTTGATGGTGGGTACATGTGGTGCTTGTTTTTCCATTCTTGGGACACTTCACTTAGTAGAATGGGTTCCAGCTCTATCCAGGGGACTGCAAGAGTGGATTAATAAAATGTGGTATATGTATACCATGGAGTACTATTCAGCTATAAAAAACAATGATGTATTACATTTTTATTAGATGTTAAAATATGCAGCATTTTTCATTTTTAAAAATGTCTTCAAAACATTTTTGGTTTCAAATAAGTAAATGGCATATTTAAACACATGTACAAACACACATTTTTCACAACTTACTAACACGAAGAACACTATATACATTAGTCCATAGATTACTTATAAACCACCATAGAATTCTTCTGTTGCTCAGAAAACTGATTCTAAATTTGGAAATAAGTAAAAAAAAGATAACTGAGCGGCCTTTTGATCATGTGCCCATCTGATGGGCCCATCTGATATGGGCAGGGTCTAACATTATTTGACTTGCTATTACTAATTGAGCAGAGGCTCAGATCTTTTCTAAGTCTATAAAATTAGAGTTTATCTCTCTAGAAAACTGATGTTACAAAGACATTTGTTCCTCTAAGTGATGTTATAACTCAAGGGTTATGATGTTATCGCCCTGTAGGACATTAAGCAGTTTTACATCTCATTTAGCAGTCTTATTTCAGCATTCTGTTTTTCACTGACTATATATATACAGTGAATCAGCTTTGTTATTCTGCCAGTTCCCTCATAAATGAATTAAATAAACCTTGACACATGTTATCTATTTGTAAGAGAATTATCTTTTTAACAGTTTAAAAATTATGTTTTGACACTCTACCAGCATGCAACAGAATTTGAAACAGCAGAATGATCCCATTTTGAACAAATGAGCTTATCTTAGTTTGGGTTCCCTTTATTGACTCTAAGATGAGGATTTAAGGATGGTAGCTTATTTTGGAGGAGTAGGGGCTAGAAGGGAAGTAAGGAAGTGACAAAGGAATGGAAGGCTGCCAACAAAGGGTGGATCATTAAGCTGCTGCCATCCTGGGTGGTGACAGAGCTCAATCCCACAGGGAAACTGCAAGGAAGAGTAGAAAACACATGTGTCGAAATGATCCCACCCAAAGAGGGTGGGGCTGGGGTACTTATACACCAGTTCCTAGCAGTCGTTTATTAAGCACTGCTTCTGGGTAGTATTAATTCTCTAGCACTTCCTGACAGCTAGTGGCAATTTTTCTCAGTGCTGGAGGAAGTTCTCAAGCATGAAGAGATAGACACAGGCAACTGGAAATCTTGAAGTTTACTGAAATGGGAGAGTCCAAGGGATATGGACAGGGCATTCATGGCCTTTTTAAAAAACAAACAAAACATTTCCATTTATCAGAAAATAACGTCATCCTCAAGGTAATAGAACCCAAGTTCAATGCACCAACTTCCTCATAAAAGAAGCTTTTTTTCCTGTGATAAAATATCCAGATTTGAATCTTTTCATCAAAGGAATTTTCCAAAGATCAATCAATTACAAAGTACTCAGCACAATACAGCTGATTTTCTAAAAGAAAACTCTATTTCCAGACAGCTGTGGGTTCTTCTGCAGTACATTTGCCATCAGAAGTAAATGTATTAACTCTACAAGATGGTAAATGATATTTTTACAACATGAATGGAAATTTCTGGTCAAATATTTCATCATCAGTCTTTTATAAAGTATATTTAGAACTTTTCATAATTAAACAAAGCCCTTTACAAGTATTATCCTAAATTACTTAAAAAATTGTTATATTAGTGTGGCTTTAAAAAAAACTAACAAATATTTTTGTACCTTAAAAGAGAACTTCTAGAAACCAAAAACGAAGGAAGACTATGGACCACACCATTAGATTTGTAAAAGGGAAACCTTGTATGTTACTGGATGGTAGACAATCCCACTGTGAGCCTAGGGAAACTTCCTCAATGGTCCTGCTCAGCTGCGCTGCTCAGAGGCATTTGGAAGATCCACACTGAGGTCACGCCAGCATGCTAGGATGTCCTGCGGACGCTGAGAGTGAGCAAAAATACCTCCCCTCAAGTGACCTGGGCGCACAAAATACTTAAATACTTGCCCAGTATGTTCTCTATTTGTTTCCTTAACTCCAGATTGTCTGGTTCAAAGACCAGGCCTCCAGCCTGTAACGGGAAAATGAAGGTTCCTCAGAGCCCTGCCCTAATTACAAGGGCACGGACCTCGGGCCCACCTCCTGTGCATTGCCACATGCACACGCACAAATATAAACACTGAAGCAGGAAGACAGCGCTTCCCTGAAAGTCCCCTTCCTCTTTCCCCAGGTATTTCTAAAAGGGAATTCCACGTGGGATGCGCAACGCTGGCCAGCTGCAGACGCCCACAGCAGCCACCTTGTTCATTTGCTTGGCTCCCACACCACTTTCTGTGGGCAGCTAACATCTGCCTCACCCCTTCCTGAGTCTCTCAAAGACTCACTAGAAAATAATTCCTTCAGTTTCCTTTTTCTTTTTTTGAGACAGAGTCTTACTGTGTCTCCCAGGCTAGAGTGCCGTGGCGTCAGCTTAGCTCACAGCAACCTCACACTCCTGGGCTCAAGCGATCCTTCTTCCTCAGCCTCCAGAGTAGCTGGGACTACAGGCATGTGCCACTATGCCCGGCTAATTTTTTCTATATATTTTTAGTTGTTTGGCTAATTTCTTTCTATTTTTAGTAGAGACGGGGTCTGGCTCTTGCTCACGCTGGTCTCGAACTCGGGAGCTCAAACAATCCACCCGCCTCGGCCTCTCACAGTGCTAGGATTACAGGCGTGAGCCACCGCCTCCTCAGATTCTCTTAACCAAAGAGAGGAGGTGGGAAGGAGATCTATATCATCCATCACTCCTCTTCTTCTTCCTCCTCCTCCTCTTCCTTCTCCCTTTCCTTCTCATCCTCCTCTCAACCTGGCCCTCAACTGTAACTCTTCTTTCCTTCCTGAGTTACAAAGCTAAAGTTCCCTGGCAGGACGAGGGATGCAAACAGCTACAAATGGCGGTGGGAGGAAGGGCCTCGTGTACATCTTTCAGTGGTGCTGACCCAGGATTCAGCAGCCTTTCCTCTGCTCTAGCACCATTGATCACCAAAGCAACAAGAAATACCTGAACTAGAGGAAGCCACTCCAGTTTGTCTGATTCCTGTGTTGTTACCATTCAGCAAACATCCAAATATGCATTTGGCACTGTGCTAATGTGGGTGTGCTAAGATCCACACAACTTTTTTCTCCCTCCTCACTATTACTCCCTCAGACCACTATCACCCCACTCACCTAAATTACAACACCCTTCAGTTTTGCACAACCCTAATACATTCTCCGTATTGTTGCCAGAATAATTTTTCCAACATAAACATTTGATCATGTCTCTCACTTCTCTTTAAAAGTCTTTAACATGTTCCCTCAGAGCTCACAACAAAGTCCAAACACAGTAGAGCTTACAAGACCCTTTATGATCTACCTTCTGCTCATTTTTCCAGGCTCATCTCTTGTCCCTGCCCTCCCTGAAGTTCTTTCTACTCATGCTTCTCCCTGTTACAGGAATACTCATTCCCCATCCCTTTCACCTGTTAATTCTCATTAGTCTTTAACATCTCAGCCTAGATATGTTGTCCTCTAGGAAGCTCCCTCTGACTTGAGGCTGGGTTATATTTCCTGCTGGAGTTGACACCCTTTGGAAGTATCTAACCAGCCCATGAGTCACACTTTCTTGAAGAGCTGAGCCCCACTTGCTTACTGTCCCACAATTTGTAGTCACTGGTCCCCAGAAGCCATGTTTCTACTGGGACCCTGCCAGTTAGACCAGGTACAAACCCCTCATCAAAGGGGGCCAGTTAGATTCCCCTCCCCAGGAATTTGTCATAGGGACTTAGAGACAGCCATCCAGCCTCTTGGTTAGGCTGGAACATATGCACTCAGGAGTGAGCTGTGGGTGGTCATATTCCTCTACAGAGACAAAGAAGCAGGAAGCCAGTCTGCAGAGAGAAAAAGAGAGAAGAATGCAGTCACTCAGTAGAGAAGGAGTCCTTCTGGGGCTCCCAGTACCTTTCCAGTTCCTGGTTTTAGTCCCCTGATGACATATCTCTATATTTTTATTTTTAAAAATCCTCTCTTTGGCTTAAGAGAGCTCAGCTGTTTTCTGTTTCTCAAAACCAAAGTCTTAACTAATACATCCTTCCTGTGTTTATTTATCACACGCTTCAACTGCCTGCTCACAGGTCTGTATCCTTCACTGGAAGTTATAACACCCTTAAGGGCAAAGATTATGTTTTATTCACTGTTATTACATCCCAAACACAGTGTTTGGTACCTCATAGGTATTCCAAATTGTTTATTAAATCAAGGTAGTAGTGAATACTTATTGCACACTGATTATGTGCCAAGTTGCATGATTATATTAACTCATTCAATTCTCACAATAACACTAAGAACTAATTACTGTTTTTATACCAACTTTATAGATCAGAAAATTAAGATACAGAGAAGTTACCAACCCAGTACCACACAGCTAGTAAGTGGCTAAGCTGGGATTCAAGTCTGTGCAGTCTGACTCCAGAGATCCAAGGAGGCCTCACCATGCTTAGAAGAATAAGGGAGAAGGGAGACAGGACCTAGTGCCTATTCTTGATCAGCTTACACAATTATTTTCAATCTTTCCCATGGTTTGTCGTGGTTTTGGTGATATCCATTTGGTACCATATCTTATGTGGTCATGTCTGGGGTCTCTGCATTCCTCTTCTGTATTGTTCTACTTATCCTGTAAAAATGTCTCATCTCCCAAACTATATTGGAAGATATTTCTTCAAGGACAGGGACTGAGACTTACACTTCTTATTATTGCCCTCACATTGGTTAGGATGCTTTTATTTGCAAATAACAGAAACCCCAACTAAAACTGATTTGGGCAATCAAGGGATTTTATTGATTTTTTACACTAAATGCCCAAGGTAGATCTTGCTTAAAGTGAAAGTTGATTCGGGACTCACCATACATCACCAAGGTCCCTGTTTCTTTCCTTCCCCATCTCTGCCTTTTTCCTAAGATGGCTTTTGTAGTGATATCCCCCAAAATAACTGCTAACATCAGTTAGGTTTCTTTTCTTCCATACTTATATCAGCAAAAAAGAGAGATCATGTATTTTTTAGTACTCCTAGCAAATTCTTTATAATTCATTCTAAAGGTATATGCCCAATAATCACTGAATCAATCACTCTGTGTGTGTGTGAGAGAGAAAAAGAGAGAGAGAGAGAGAGATTGAGAGTCAGAAAGAGAGAGAGAGAGATTGAGAGAGAAAAAGAGAGAGAGAGAGAGGTGAGTTAGTTGCTTTAGCCCAGGACACCTGCTGGGTCACATGGAACGTGCTGAGCCACAGTGGTGGTCGGTGAGAAGAGGGACACAAAACCTTAGGATTGGAAGAGTCTTGGAAAGTTGACCAGGAAAACCTCTCTTATGATGTTTCTAGCTCCTAAAATAATCATTTTCCTTTGGACCATTCAGCCTTTTAGAATACAGATATCCAAACCTAGACCCTAGTAGTAGATCCCACTCCCTGGCCCAAGTTCCCTTAGGGCAAGCCTACTCTCTCTCGTCCCTAGGAAGCCTCTTCACATTTGTGCATCTCTGTCTTGCTTTCTTTCCACTGTTCCAGGTGGCAGGATTTCATGTTTCATCACCTCCTGCTTGTTGCTCAGAAGCCCCCAGAAAGCCCTCACGTTGGGAACACTGGGAGCCCCAAGAGAATGAGCTTCCTGGGTGCCCCCTCTCAGTCACACCACTCTGGGCCCAGCTCCCGTAGGAGGCAGGGAGAGCCGTTTCTTCCTGCCCTGGCCCAGGAGGCCCCGACTGGGGTTGTTGATATCTCTGCTACAACATGTCAGGCTGGTAAGTGGTTACGCTTTCGGAAGCCTATCTGTGGGTATTTTTCCCTCTAACTCAGTTTTTTGTTCTCTGGAGGAAAGGGAAGAGTGACCACAGTTCTCTCTTTTGTTGGCGCCCTAGAACAAACAGAAACGTCTAGCTGTTACAGAGTCATCTAAGGGAAGAAATCCATTTGTGGCTTCAGAAGCCATTTGCAGAGGGCACAACTGTAAACACACATTGCTTAGAGTCAAAAGCCCAACTTAGTCCCCAATTTGCTTCTCAGGACGGTTTCTCCTCCCATGAGCTTTTGCTTGGCTGCGGTTAGAGAGAAGGGGGAAGGTAAAGAAAAAAAACATAGACTCAAGTACAGTGCAGTGAAGGGAAAACAAAGCTCACCAGGAAAGGGGGGCAGCTGTGTTCTACGCCTCGGGGCCACTGCGATTTGCCGGTGAGATCCCACTGCTGGATTCTGAGCTTATTTTGGGTTCCAAAGCAGGAAAGAAGAGGAGTGAATGGGGAATTTATTAGACTAAAGAAGACAGCAGAGGAAGTCTGTTTTGTTTGAAGCACCCTCACTCCTTTACTTTTTAAAACCTGAAATATAACTGTTGAAGACAAGAACGAGGTGCTAGTTTTAACATTGGTTGGCAGCAGGCAGGGCTCCTCCAGCTTCGCAGTGTAGCAGGCAGTGGGATGGGCCTTGCCTTTTGGTCCTGAGCATGTTCTGCTTATTGGCCTTTTGAGTGGCAAACTGAGGAATATTGCCGTGGTCAGCTTGCCGCTTAGGATTCACAACCCAAATCGTTTCACCTAGAAGCAAACGACAGGGCTCTGGATGAAGTCGTGCTCTTTAGGAAGTTCTAGTGCCCAAACTGAGGCCCCTCCTTCACTTAAGGTAGAAAATTGGGCGGTTTTCTGGGTTCATTGGTGAAAACTTCCTCATCGGCACCACTCTACTTTGTTAGACCCCTCCTCTTCCAGAGCCGTCACTCACTGTTCCAGAGATGCCTATTTCTCCCTGTCTGGCCTTGCTTACACTTAGCATCCTAGCATCTGAACTATCCTTTCTAATTATTTCTCCTCACAAAGCCTGCAGGCCCTCTGAAGGGAGGGGTTCAAAACCAGCCTAAGCAAGAGCAAGACCTGGGGTCAAGTGATCCTCCTGCCTCAGCCTCCCGAGTAGCCGGGACTACAGGTGCACACCACCACGGCTGGCTAATTTTTATTTATTTATTTTTTTGTTGTTGAGACAGAGTCTCACTCAGTTGCCCGGGCTACAGTGCTGTGGCATCAGCCTAGCTCACAGCAACCTCAGACTCCTGGGCTTAAGCAATCCTACTGTCTCAGCCTCCCGAGTAGCTGGGACTACAGGCATGCACCACCATGACCGGCTAATTTTTTATATATATATTTTTAGTTGTCTAGCTAATTTCTTTCTGTTTTTAGTACAGACGGGGTCTCGCTCTTGCTCAGGCTGGTCTCGAACTCCTGAGCTAAAAACGATCTGCCCGCCTCGGCCTCCCAGAGTGCTAGGACTACAGGAGTGAGCTATCATGCCTGGCCCCTAGCCTATTTCTAATACCACAGATGAAGAAACTAAACCTTGATAACTTCCATCTTCAACCTCAATCTTCTCTGAAGACTTTATTTCAGTTGTTCCTATAAGTAATAAAAATGACTCTCGACTCATTCTACCCTGAAAATAAAGGACAAACAGTAGCTTTGCCACCACATCGACACTGTGTCTATGTGTGTATGTATGTGCAGCTACAATTTGCAAAGCAGTTTCTATAGGCCATGCTAAGGGCTTCGCCTTGACCTTTACCACTGAGGTAGGTTAGTACCCCAAATGGAGTATAATTTGCTCCCTTTAGCAGCTGTGGAACCTGAGGCTCAGAAGACTGACTTGCTCAAGGTCGCGTAGCTGGGAAGAAGCCACACTGGACACCCAGGTCAGTCTGACTGCAAAGCCCTGCTCTTAGCCACTGCATCTACCGCTGCCTCCTTTCCCACAGGCAGTGGTCACCAGCCCCTTCAGGGGAAGGACACCAAGAAGGGTCAGAGACAAAGGAAAACTTAACAAATAGGAGAGGTTGACAGACAGCATATTTAAGACTAGGGGAGTGTAGGAAAACATTTCTCACAAGAAACACGATAAAATTACTTTCTGAATATTAAGCCTTGTACAAATGGTTTTGTGACACCAGTAACTGATAGAAAACACATTAACATGGAAAACAGGTAGCAAGTTAATCTGAATTTTAAAGAGGATTTTTTTTCTGACAGCTCAGAATTATTTTATAAATTTTTAAGAAATGTTAATAGGTGTCTGACATGAACGATTAAAGGGGAACTATTTAGTATTGCAAAATGAATTAAAGCTTTAAAATGTCTCTACACAGTTACGGGTAGAAGCAAAACTGCTAAAACTGAAATAGGGAGTTGGGAAATTGCCACTTCAAAAAAGAACGGGAAAGACCTGAAAGTTATCCCTCCACAAATAAAAGGCGCTTGCTTGGGATGGGGCTGGAAGGCAGGGGTCTAAACCTTTTAAGGCTGGGCATTGATAGGAAAGCCTCCCGCCAGGCTGTGTGACCTGTGCAGAGGGAAGGGGACCACATCCCGGCTGGCTCCCAGGACCTCCTCCTTCTCTTTCTCCTCCTTTCTCTCCTCAGCCTTTCTCTTCCTTCTAGAACTGCAGCTTCTGTTGGGCTCATTCACCACATCTCACAGGTACGATGGCTCCTTCATCGTTTATTTAATCCTGTTTTCCAAAATTACTACTTTTTAAATGTAATGCTTTTGAAATCCTAGTTCTCCACTGAAAAGTACTCATGGTGGGATATACTTAGTAACTTCACCCATCAGGAAACATATAATGAAGTGAGCTTCAGAAAATGGTTATAACACAGGATATCCATTTTCTTCATCCGTAGCTAACCCTATAGTATAGAAATACTACCCACACCAAAGAACTTAATTCTGTAATTTAGAACATAAAAAAGTCCCAACTATTCCTATTTCGTAGGAAAGTATCTTAGAATAGTGTACTCTCTGTCTTTGGAAGGAACATAGGGGTTCATCCACAGTCTGAGCTCATTGTGAGGACAAAAAAATTGCAGATATTTGTTAAATATCATTGTTTTTCTTTCATCAAGTGGTTATTCTTTATGGAGGTGAATTTAATCAAATATTTGATGGAAAAGGAAACAGGTATTACAGGACTGACAGTTTGAAGGGTCTTGGAGAACTGGAGAGTTTTGAATTCAATTCTAGCAAAATAAATGCCGTGGTGGTTGATTGGGAAAGTGTTCGAAAATTCTCTCATACTGATTATATGCAGTTTTCATGCCTTTTTAAAGCAGCTCTGTTTACACCACTAAAAATCTTATGCAGAACCCTAAATCATCGAGGAAATTAAGGGGGGAATAGCTCTGGTGTAATCCAAGAGGGGGACCTGCAATGTTATCCACGTGTTCTCCCAGATACTATGGGCTAGACACTTCCATATTCCAAGTTCTCTGGAGCACAGTTTGAAAACCATATTATACATCAAAGCACAATTGATGGTTTTATATATATGTGATAAGATTAAAGTAATTTTATTTCTTTCTTTCTTTCTGTATTTTAAAAAATTTCCACAAAAACGTATGTTTATAAAAGCAGAAAATACCGCTTAATGTTTTAAAAGACACATATTTAAGGAAGCTCAAATAAATAGAGAACTTAGGTTTATGATCCTTACTGGGGAACAAATAAATAACAAAATAAAGTATTCATTTTGATCACTTGTGAGCCACTTGAGAAGAAAAGATTGTAAGAGAAAGATATTCAGTTTCTTTGTGTTCAAAGGCTCATGTTTTCTTTCCCTTCGCAGGAGCTATCGGTGGCAAATGTTTATTTTAACTCCACCCTAGATGCTCTGCAGTGGCTCCCCGCAGACACAGTGATTGTCAGCTTTCCCCTGTTTAAGATCCAAAACCAAATTTGACTTCACTTTGAGAACGCTAGGGCTCTATTGCTTAGCCCTGTGGGCACCGAGGGTGGGTGGTCACTTCGGGGGAGTGAAGTAACTGCCTGTAGTGTTTTCTACCTGGAGCTTGTTCCGCCCTTTCGTTTGCTAAGACACCATCTTCACCTTTTAAACTCTGACTCTTTGCCAACTCCTTTGTTCGAGCAGAACTATCTTATCCCAGTGCTGTTTCCTGGGCTGGTTTCCCCTTCATCCTGATTTCCCAGCAGGCTACAGCCAGACCACATCTATCATTTGATGGGGTTTAAGCTGACAGCAAGCTCAAAAAGTCAAACAGCGTGATGGGGTCATCCTAAGAGCAAATAACATTCTTTGGAGTCAAGCAATCAGACGCAAATCCCTGCTCTGCCATTTCCATGCTGCATGACTTCTGCCAGATTACTTAGTCTTTCTAAGAATCAGGTTTTCCATTTTAAAAATGAGGATAATAAATAAAACCTGCTTTACAGGGTTGCCTCACAGACTTGCCATAAGGATTAAATGAAATCATTTATGTAGAATGCTTATCACAATTCTTGGCATATTTTGTAAAAAGTCAAATGATAGCTATTTATTAGTAGTATTATCATTATATGTTTACTATTTAGAGTCTAGACTCTAGAGCGAAGGAAGCGATGACCGTGGGGAGGAAAAGAACACGGGCTTGTCCAGGAGACCTCAGTTCTACTTGCTCAATTTCTGCGCTGTGAAGTCAAGGTACTGTACCAGATGAGGATCTCGCCAGTCAGGGTCCCAGCAAGACACACACAATGCACTCAAACGGTGAATTAAAGGAAATTTAATCAAGGGATTCCTACAAGGTTGTAGGCAAGGTTAAGGGAATGGACTCGCATCAGCGGGGAGCCACTGCCGCCCCACTCCCTGCCTGAAAGAAGCAAAGGCAAGGAATCGTGTCACTAGAAGCTGGCGAGAGCTGGAGCCCCAGCAGAGATGCCAGGCTGTAGGAGCTGTGGTTGTAGCGGAATCCAGGCACTCCAAAACCCCAGCCCAGCAGAAGGAGCAAAGGAATAGATCCCAGAATTCCCTCCCCTCTGACCTCTAATCTCCTGCTGGTGTCTCACTAGCTAAATCCATCAGGAAACCACAACGCATGGAAGCCAGCACGCTGCACAGAGCAGGCCAGAGAAGGGTGGAGAACCAGACAGAGGGGCAACCAGAGAGTGACCGGCCCGGCAGATTTGTAATGCCAAAGGTCTCTGAAAGTCCTGCGCACTGGCCAGGTCAACCTGGCCTGGAGAATTAGCTAGGTGCTGTGGCTCAGGAACGGAGGCCCTGACCCCTCCAGAAAAAGTGGGAGCCCAGACTGCTGATCTTAGGGGTGGGATATGGAGACCACACATGAACCTTGGAATGTGATCTGTGACTCCAAGAATGATCTGACTGCAGCTCCAAAAAATGCAAAACCCAAGCTAGAAATCAGAAGTATCAGGCTGAAGAGGCTGAGTAGAGAGTCAGAATTCCAGAAAAAGCAAAATCAAGCCCTCAGGTGATTGGATTGATGCCAAAGTTTGGAATGAAAGTACTAGGCTGGGACTGGGGACTCTGAGATGCACTCTTCAGAGCTCTTCCAGGGCCCTTGTGGTTCAGGCATAGGATGGCATGCAATTCATTGGTTCATTCATTCATTCATTCATTCATTCAACAAGTATGTATTGATTACTTTGTCTGTGCTGGGCAGGGTGCAAGGTGCTAAGGATAGAACAATGAAAAGGACCCTGTCCAGTAAAAAGGACAAACCCTGTCCCCCTTGAAGGAGCCCAGCTAGAGGATCTCTCTGATAGGGTCAATCAGCCAATCACAACACAGTATGATAAGTGGTCCTGAGGGATCCCAGAAGAGGGACACCCATCCTAGGCCGGGTGGGTAAGGAAAGCTTCCCAAGGAGTGGACCTCCATGATGAGCATGATGTTGAATTAGCCAGAGAGAGCAGGGTGAGGGAATGAGGTGGGCACAGCTGGAGGAAGCTTCCAGATTTTTAGGGAACTGCTAGTAGTTCAGTATGGGTAAGTGAGGAGTGATGACAGTGGAGCTGGAGGGGTAGGCAGAGGCAGATCCCAATGGGCGTGATTTGTCAGGGGAAGACGCTGAAGATGATGCACAGCCAAAGAAGAGTTGTAGGCAGGGAGTGACATGGTCAGATTGGAATTTCAGAAAGATCATTCTGGTTTCAGTGTGAAGAGCTGTATTTATCAAATCTATGTAATCCCCACCACCACCACACAACGTCTATTTATATTTCATGTAAACGTATTTCTCAGAACAGTGTTACTCAAAGTGTGGCCCACAGATCAGCACCAGCTT